>CATIWK010164574.1:0-14824 GCA_949634005.1 Mallotus japonicus
GCGAGTCTTGATCTTGTACACCCACTTACATGAAATGGGCTTTACATCTTTAGGTTTTGGTACCAAGTCCCAAGTTTGATTTTCAGCAAGAGCTTTGATCTCCTCTTCCATGGCTTTTCTCCATTCAGCTTTCTGTGATGCTTCCTCAAAGGATGTTGGTTCTTTTTCTTCTTCCATTACTGCAATATTGGCATACTTGGGATTTTTCTTTTTCTCCCTGGTTGGTCTTCTCAACTGTATTGGTGATGTTGCAGGTTGTTCTTCTTGCATTTCCAATATTGGTTGATCCTCAGCATCTATCCTTTGATATACACCAATCTGCCATGGCCTTTCTTGAGGTTGATTCTGCGTGATAGGCTCTAGACTCTACTAAACTTCTATTGACTGCTCTTCATATTTTTCGTGTAATTGTTCTACTTTATTGGAATGAGAAAGTGCAACATACTCTGGTGTCCACCATGATGATGTCTCATCAAATACAACATTTCGTGAGATATAGCATTTGCCAATTGTAGGATCACAACATCTCCATCCTTTTCTGTGCTCATTATATCCCATAAAAATACAACTGATTGCCTTCTTATCGAACTTGCTACGTAGATGATCAGGTACAAATACGTAGCAAACACAGCCAAAAACTTTGAAGTGACTCACCATAGGTTTCATATTCCACAGCTTCTCAAATGGAGACATAAATCCCATCTTCGGCTGAGGAAGTCTATTGATTATGTGGGCTATTGTTTTCATGCACTCAGCCCAAAATCTCCTAGGGACATTCTTGGCATGCAATATGCTTCTGCATACTTCTGCAAGATACTTGTTCTTTCTTTCTGCAACACCATTTTACTGTGGCGTGTTTGGATAAGTCAATTGCCGCCTAATCTTGCACTGGACAAGATAACTTGAGAACTCATCAGAGATGTATTCTCCCCCATTATCAGTATGAAGGCACTGAATTTTGCTCCCAACTTCACTTTCAATCATCAGCTTGAATTCTTTCAACTTTGCTAGAGTTTCAGATTTTTCTTTTATGAAATAGACCCAGACATATCTGGAATAATCATCAATAAATTTCACCATGTAGTGCACACCATTGATTGATGATTGCTTCACTTTCCCAAATACATCTGAGTGGATCAACTCTAGTGGCTGTTTGGCTTTGAATGATGACTCCTTATATGGAAGTTGGTGCGCCTTTCCATACTGACATCCAGAACAAACCACATCAGCATGAACATCAAGATTAGGTAGCCCTCTTAATGAGGACTTGCTCATCACCATCTTCAACTTATGATAGTTGACATGTCCCAACCGTGCATGCCACAAGTCGGTTGTATCACCGCCTTTTGTCTTTTCCACATAAGCATCTTCTGCTAACAGGACGTACATAGAATCTACTTTCTGTCCCTCCATTATTGGTGTGTCAATTATTTTAACTTTTTGACAAACCTTGACATCTTCGGGGCTGAACACAACAAACTTACCACAATTAGTCAAATCTGAAATTGATAGAAGATTCTTCTTTATGCCTGATACTCTGTACACATCCTCCAACTGCACTTGTTGTTGATTTGAACAGGAAGTGATCACTGTGTTGCCAGTGCGAGTGATTGGTAGCTGTGAGTTATCTACAGTTACTATAACTCGCTTGCCTTTATACTTCGAAGCATTACGGAGCTTACTTTTATCCCCTGTCATGTGACCAGAACAGCCAGAATCAAAGATCCAACACTTCTTATAATCAATTCTATAAGAACTAGAAGCATTGGATGCATGCTCCTCTTGTACTTCTACTCTGGTAGCCATAAAGTTAGGGACTTCCACAATCTTTGAACTGGAACATTCTTCCACTTGCACTGTTTCTACAAATAATGCTTTAGCATCCCACTTTGGTTCATCATCTTGGTGGGGATTGCTTGTTGTTGCTGCATTACTTTGAACAGTCTTCTTCTTAGACCAATAATCTTTAGCGTAGTGTCCTTTCTTGCCGCAGTTGAAACACTCATCATTTTGACGTCTGAAACTGTTAGATTGCTGATTGTTGTACTACTGCTTCTGTTGAGCCCATTCCGGTTGGACATTACCTCGTGTCTTTCCTCCATTCCTACCACGAGGTAGATTCTTCTTTTTGTTGGTGAAGAGTGCCACCTCTCCAATATTCAAGGATACTCCAGCCATTTGTTTTGCTAGACTTACCAACAAATTCTCTAACTCTTCGATTGAAGGTTGTGTGGGCCAACCTTAAACTGCAGCCATAAAACTGTGGTATTGTGGTCATAGTCCATGAATAATGATTCTCCTCATTTTACTGCTGGCTATTTTGGATGCCTCATCCAACTCAGCAAGTTCTTGACATAAGAACTTCACCTTGGTAAAATACTGACTAATTGTCATATCTTTTTATGAGATAAACATTAGTTCATTTTCCAACAGTTGAAGTTTGGCGTCATTCCTTTTTGAGAACCGCAGAGAAAGAGAATCCCAAGCTTCTTTTGGTGTGGTAGCATTTCTGATGTGTTCCATCATCTCCTCTTCAATGGTTGTTTTGATGGCAAACATGACTTTCCCAGATTTAATTTTTCATTTTCTGAGATTGCCATTATCACCATCTGGTGGTGGTGTAGTCTCTGTCCCAGCAATAATCTCCTAGAGATCTTGACCATGCAAGTCCTCCACGTGCTATAATTATTATTATTTAATTTTTTAATAACACCGATATTTCCAGATTCTATTATAGTGACTTGGATTTAGCAGCCTCACGTTTCACCAAGCAAGCGTGGTTCCGAACCAATGAGCTTCACAGTTCCAAACTATGCACATGCAAAATCTCCCCCTGTCGTATATTGAAAAATTCTCAAAAAATCTTTTCTGATATGGAAGATTAGTCAAAACTGCAACCATAGAGCATACTCAGAATTTCAAGAGAAATTACAACCACAGCTCTGATACCAATTGTTGAACTTTAGGTGTATAAAATAATAAAATAGCATGTAAAAATGGGACAATAAAATAGTGAACAATAAATATTTTCCACTAATATAAAAGTCTCTATTACAAAAAAAAAATTACTACAACCCAAACCAAAAAAAAAAAATTCACTCTTGGACACTTGCTCACACTAGTACCCCACACACTCACTCAATTATTTTGCATACCACTCACACCCTTACACACAACTCACTTTGCTTGCTTTTCTCTCTGCCCCTCACTTGATACCACACACTACACACTTTGTGCTTTTGCTCGTTGCTTATTAATTCTCTGCTTGCCATCTAAGGCCTTTATATAGGCCATAACCATGCATGAAAGTCATGAAGAAAATCAACAAATGCTGCTGCACCCATGCTAAGAAATTCAACACAGGTTTAGTAATTTGTCAGCAGCACCGACTTCAACAATTGCTGCACCTAAAAAAAATCAACAAAAGTTTGTTGCACCGAATTCGGTGCAGCAAATTTAGACCCTTTTTTTTTATTAATATTAGTAATGAATTTTTAACATAAACAACCCAAATTTAGTTCTTAATCTTATATTTTTTATTGTTCCTAAAATGTACATAGTACCAACATTTGTTGGTATAAGTGATAAGAAGTTTGGATTTCTAAAATCTTAAGTTTAAGTAGCATAAAAAATAATGCTGAGAGAGTTTTGCCCTTGTGAGGTCCACATCCGGATCAATTGGAGCATTTGTGGCTACTAGATGGTTGAAATAAAAATATATACAGGGAAAAACTCCAGCTGATGTAATGCCATAGATATGGGTGCATTATGCATTCTTATAGCCTTAATTTTGTGAACTTATCAACTATTATTGGCAGCCTAATGTCGAAGATATGAGCATCAGTCTATAACAGAAATACACTGTTGATGTGTGGCATATGTTCTAACTGCGATCGGGCTGCACCCTGATGGTGGCTGGCCAAACTGTACAATTTTCCTTGCTCCAGCTTTGTACAATGCCTGAATATACAAATCATAACAAATTGGAGAAAACTATTAGAAATTGTCTATAACAGAAATACAATTTGATGTGTAGCATATGTTCTAACTGCGGTCGGGCTGCACCCCGATGGTGGCGGGCCAAACTGTACAATTTTCCTTGCTCCAGCTTTGTACAATGCCTCAATATACGAATTGTTGTGTATGGTTCATGTACAGTAGTAAAAAATTTTAAGAAAAATTTAAATAAATTTATAAGAAAAGTTAAAAAAATTAAAAAAATAAATAATTAGTATGTAAGTTTAAAATTTTTTAAAATTTTATAATTAGGTGATATATATTTTTTTAAAAAAATCAAGTTATTTATTTGTCTAAGGGGGTGTTTGTTTTAACTGTTGGGATGCAACTGTTAGCTGTTCACTCCCCAATAGTTAAAAAAACATGTTTGGTTAATGTTTTTTAAAAGGAGCTAGTAGCCGTTAGATACTCAAATTGCACCAGTTCATAAAAACTTCAATTTGGAGCTTTTCACCAATAGCTCTTATTTTTAAAATTATATTTACTGTTTTACCCTTATCTTTTTAACTTTAACTAATTATCATTACTTAATAAATTATTATTTTGATAAATATTAAAAATATTAATATTATAGTTATTAAAAATATTAACCACACAAATAAAAATATTAAAAATTATATTAATAAATAATTTTACAACTGGTTGTTTTTAATATTAATGATAATAATAATAATATTATTATTATTATTAGTATTTTATTTAAAATAGATTTTTTTTAATAAAAGTATATATTAATTTTCTAAAATTATATAAATAAAATCATTTACAATATTTTTTATTATAAGCATTAAATAATTTTTTTACCATATATATATATATATACACTATCAGTAACTGTTGTTATAATTTTACCAAATACTTAATATCAATTGGCTATTAGCTGTCAGTCACCAGCTATCAGCAACAATTTAACCAAACAGACTCTATATATTTTTTCCTTAATTAACTATCAAAATTAACATTTTATTTGACTTATAGGACTTAATTATAATTTTTTTTTTTTAGAATAAGGTCCAATATAATCTAATTTTTTTAAAAAAAAAGTTCTTATTAGAAAAAAAAAATTTAAGATTCAATGTTAACTTTGGGGCACAACTGGGATTCCAATTTGACCCTTTGGCCGTTGATTCTCATTAAAGAGTTGAAACAAATGGTTTCCTCATGAAGACGACCCTATTAAACAACTTACAATTTATCTATAGGATCACTAGTATGCTATATTCTAAAAGTATTCTCTATTCATTTAGGTGTAGGAGATATCAGAGAATTGGACAAAATACAATTAAAGGTATCCCCAACATGCACGAAGCTATTGGTGTAGCCTGTAGGTTTCACTTATTTAGTGTCATCCTATATGTGCAAGTTGTTAAATGCCTAATTAAGCATGCAATGTCATTTTATTACAATCATTACTTGAAGCCTATTTGATGTAGATATGAATGTCGTTGCAGTTGTGATGTTGTGTTTTTATATTCTTTTCTATCTTCCTAGAAAATAATATGATTTTGTTTTATGTCCGTTATAGGTTATAGTAAAATGAAACTAGGGATGTATGGAGCTCTTGGCAAATCCGTAAAAGGATGTAATTAGTTATCTTTATACTAACTCTTCTATTTCAATTACTTTTTTTAAAAAATAGGAAGATCATATGATCTTAGCATTGATGGATCGTACAGTATGGGGCAGCCCTCCCCTTTTAAATTGACAACGGTAGAATTCAAATTTTGCACCTCAAAATGCCCTTAAAAAGGAGTTACCGCTTAACTAACCCATCAATAGCCTATTTCAAGTACTTGTAATGGGATATATTTGCATATTTAGCATGTAATTTTTATTCTTATCAAAATGAATGACCATAACCTCATCATTTGAAATTAAATGTTTGTCTACTAAGATTTGGCTACTTAAACTCAACTCAATTGGCATAGATGATGCTATTATATTTAAAGCTTGCCTTGAACACAGAAATGATTTTCTTCTTTTTACAAAGTTGAATAATATCAATTACATTATTGTTTGTTTTTATGTTCTTAAAACAAAAGCATAAATTTATAATTATTATTTCATAAACTTTTATTTTAAAAACATTTGTCTAGTTATGTGTACAAGCTAGGTTGATTGAAACCTGCCCTCTTCCCCCTTTTTGGATTCTTCGCTTTTATCTGGTTTTCATTGAGGTTGATTAACGACACCTGGGCTCTTTTCCTTGCTCGGCCTCTTCCCTTTTTCTGGTCTAAAACCAAAATTCCCTCTATTAGTGTTACAATAAGCTTTGCATCCATTAGCACATGAATCTCTGGTTCCTTTCGTTTCTGCCAAACATACAGGTACGCACGTATCCATACATGTTGCTTCACTTGTTTTCACGCTTATCAACATCAGCAGCAGCATTATTGAAACAAACCTCAAGAAGTTATTGGAAATGGCCATTTTGATTTTGTTTTGTATGTGATGATGAAAATCCAGGAATGAATACACACATATATATAGTGTTGACGTCTAAAAAAAGGGGCATATATATATTTTTGACCAGTTACATACATTATTTGGATAAAAAAAAATGAGAATTTGACCAGTTATTTAAGGAAAATAGAATTTAAAATTAAATAAAAATAATTTATACTATATTAATTCGTTTAGCTGTTCTCCTGTGAAATAGAGTTTATATATATATAGTTGAGCCAATTTAGAGAAAAAATTTAGGGTTTTCTTTATTTAACTTTAAATGTGATATTTTAATCAAAATAAGGACAAAATAAAAATTTGACTTGAAAACCAATAATAGACCAAGTAAAAAAAATAGTTTTTAATGTTAACGTAATTTAATATATTATGATTTGAAACTTGAGTTGGCCATGAAATGGTTTGCATATTCACGTAAAATTCAATGGTACAGCAGAGGATACAAAATGAATTAAATATACAGCCTATGTAACCAAAGTGGGTAATGTGATATACATGTGCAGAAGTCTAATAAATTCCGAACACTATAATGGGTAAAACAATAATTACAAACAGTAACAATATGAATCTTATCAGCCCCCATCAAACCCATGCACATCTCGAAGGTGGCGATGAGAAAGGAGAAGCCAAAATCGAGAAGATGGCAGGGGTTTGGTAAACAAATCAGCAATCTGGTCATTGGTGGAAACAAAGTGAAGCTGAAGAAACCCATTGGCAACTTGCTCATGAACAAAATGGTAGTCTAACTCAATGTGTTTGGTCCTAGCATGAAAAACCGGATTGGTGCTGAGATAAATAGCTCCAAGATTATCGCAATGGAGAGAAGCTGTAGGAATAGGATACCCAAGTTCATGAAGGAGTCCGCGAAGCCAAATTAATTCAGATGTAGCATTGGCAATGGCCTTGTATTCACTCTCGGTGGATGAACGAGCAATGGTTGGCTGCTTTTTGGCTAACCATTGAACAAGAGAGGAGCCAAGATAAATGGCATAGCCAGAGGTAGACCGACGATCATCAGGATCCCCACCCCAATCACTATCAACATAGCAGCGGAGAGTAGGAGTGGTGTGAGCAGAATAAAAAAGACCAATATGGCGAGTACCTTGGATATAGCGCAATAACCGCTTGAGAGCCTTCCAATGAATGTCAGTAGGTTGATGCATGAACTGACATAGTTTGTTGACACTAAAAGCAATGTCTGGTCACATAATAGTAGCATATTGCAAGGCGCCTATAATTTGATGATAGGCATCACCTTGAGGAAGGGTAGTACCCGCCAGTTTGGAGAGAGGTGAGGAAGATGACATTGGTGTGTCACAAGGTTTACAAGTGTCCATGCAATGGCGATGTAGTAAGTCAGTGAGAAGAGTACCATCGAATTTGTCCTGCATTTCAAGACCAAGAAAATAATGTAATCGGCCTAAGTCTCGAATCGGGAATTCCTTTTGCAATGATGTGATGATGTGCCGAAGAAGTTTGGGACATGATCCTGTAAGCACAATATCATCAACATATACCAACAAAAAAACATGGTTAGTGGCCTGTCTGAGAATAAATAAGGAATTGTGAGCCTTGGAAGATACAAAATTGAGAGAATGTAGACAGGTGGTCAACCGAGCAAACCAAGCACGAGGTGCTTGTTTAAGGCCATACAGAGACTTATTTAATTTACAAACAAAGTGAGGCTTGGAAGAGTCAACATAGCCTTGAGGTTGTGCCATATACAAACTTTCATCCAAATTACCATGCAAGAAAGCATTAGAAACATCTAAATGCATGAGTGGCCATTGGTTCATTGTTGCAAGAGCAAGAATGACTCTAATTGTGGTAGCTTTAATCATCGGGCTGAATGTCTCTATGTAATCAACACCTAAAAGTTGTGCGAATCCTTTTGCTACCAAACAGGCTTTGTAGCATTCTATGGCTCCATCAGGTCTGCATTTAATTCAAAAGATCCATTTGTTGGCAATGATGTTGGCATTGGGAGGCTTAGGTACAAGTGTCCATGTATTTGTAGAATTTAAAGCATGGAGTTCTTGGTTCATTGCTATACGCCACTTATCATATTTAATAGCATCCTTAAAATATTGTGGTTCATGTTCCAAGTAATTTAGTTTGGAGGTTTGATGAAGGGCAATGTTGGCTTGTCGTTTAGCAAGGGCGTGTGGTCTAAGTTGCATGGGTTGGGTACGTAAAGGAGAAGGTTGAGTGGTGGGCTGACGTTCATGTAGGATTGTAGGATGAGGAATGGGTTGAAGGTTGTAATCCGTAAGGTCTACAAGGAGATTAAGACTAATCGAATCAGGTGTGGATGTGAGTTGGTTGTTACGGTGAATAATAGATGGTGACATTGGATAGAAAGATGATGGAGTGGATTGGCGATGGGAACTGGCTGTCGAGTGGGATCAGGATTGAGTGGGGATGGTTATAGGATTAGGTGTAGTTTCGGGTGGAGTGGTATGATAAATGTTGGATGTTGTCGTAGGAGATCAAGACAAGGCATTGGAGGGATGAGGTGAGTTAGTGGTGGGGTAGGATCGGGATGTGGTGGGATCGTGTGTGGATAAAGGTAATAGAGATTAAGTGGGGTTTAACGTCTGGACAGGTGAAGATTGACGAGGAAAAGGAAGCATACCTGTATGTGAGACCGGAGGTAGTGTTGTGTTGCACGTGAGCTAAGGTGTGGGTGATGATGGTACGGGGTGGGCAAGTGGCGAGCTTCTCTTGAATGGAAAAAGATGTTGATTAAAATGTGCATAACGTACGGTATAGATTTTATTTTTGGAGATGTCAAAGCACTCATAACCAACATGATTATTTGCAAAACCCAAATAGACACATTCTTGACTACGAAAAGAAAATTTGAAACGATTGTAAGGACGAAGGTAAGGAAAAATTGCACAGCCAAATATTTTGGTATCTATGTACTTGGGTGATTTTTGAAATAATTTTTGAAAAGGAGAAAAATTTTTGAGCACCAAAGTTGGCATGGCATTGATGGAGTTAATGGCACTGCGAAAAGCATAGGACCAAAAATGAAATGGTACTTGGGAATGTGCCAATAAGGTTAAACCTGTATCCACAATATGGCGAATTTTGCATTCAGAGAGACCATTTTGTTCATGCGAATAGGGACAAGCTATACGATGAACAATGCCATGTTGAGTAAAATATTTATTTAATTTTTGAAATTCTCCTCCCCAATCAGAGTGAAATGCTTTAATTTGAGAATTAAATTGACGAAGAACATAAGATTCAAAATTAAGAAAGACAGAATAATCTTCACTTTTATTTTTGAGAAAACAAATCCAGGTAAACCTGGTAAAATCATCTATAAATAAAACAAAGTACCTAAAACCATGAAATGATGTAACAGGAGAAGGTCCCCAGACATCGGAATGAATTATTTGAAAAGGTAACTTGGCTAATTTTCCTAAACGACATGAAGAATAACTAGACAAAATAGAAGTAAAAATAGGAAGATTATTGTCTTTGATAATCTTGGACATAGTACGATGATGGAGGTGGCCTAAACGGGCATGCCAGTCATCAAGAAAAATAGCCTCTATAAGGAATGCTTGTGGTAGAGAGGGAGAGGGTGGTGGCATCACATACAATCCATTACTACTTCGGCCTCGCAACAGGGTTGCCTTAGTGTGTTGATCCTTGATAAAAAATGGGTTGGCCAAAATTCAAAAAAGCAAGCATTGTCATTAGTAAATTTTTGAACTGAAAGTAGAGATTTCTTAATTTTTGGAACATGAAACACATTTTTAAGAGTAAATTTTTTATTAGAATATGAGGAGTGATGAAAGGATGTACCAATGTTTGCAATTGGGAGAGAATTGCCATTACCAACAATTATTTGGTAAAACCCAGTGCATGGAGTGGCATTGGAGTGCAATTGGTGTTAATCATATGTCAAATGATGGTTGCACCGGTGTCTGGATACCATGGAGAGTAGTATGTTGCAGAGGAGGGACACCGTATACTGGAGGAGAATCTGAGGCAGAATGTGCAAAATTGTAGGCTTGCGGGACTGTATAAGCCATATTAGCTTGCGGGTGGTTGGGTGGGTTTCGAGATTCATACCTTCGATGACATCTATCAGCCGTATGATTATGATCATACCCACAAATTTGGCATTGTTGTCCATGATTCTTTCGGCTTGAGGTAAACCGATTGTTGCCATTTGAGAAGGTAGAAGGAGTCGAAGTGGGTGCCATTGGACATCTTCGATTGGAAGAAGAAAAAGGAACAAATTGGCGAGTTGCAATATTAGCAGCCGGTGATTCTTGCATATTTTTTTATTAAAATCTCATGAGCTACCAATTGTCCATGCAATTCTTGAAAAGTAACAGGAATGAGTCTTTGATTGAGAGCAGTGATAAGATTGTGAAACTCATAGCCAAGATTGCAATATATGATAGCATTAAATTCTGCAGTGGAGAGAGGCCGACCAGCAGATGCTAATTCATCAAAGAGTGATTTCACTTTTTGAAGATACTGTGAAACAGTTAAATCATGTTTCTTCAATTCTTGAAGTTCAATATGAATTTGCAATTAGCGGTTCTGAGATACATAGCCAAAAGAACTTTCTAGTGCCTTCCATGCTATAAAAGAGGTAGTCATACCAATGACATAGGGAAAAACCTCTTCAGATAGGGATGAGAAAATCCATGAAAGCAGAAGTTGGTCTTTTTGGAACCATTCAGTATATGCTGGATTTGGGGTTTCAGGGTTGGAAGTGTCTGTTGAGGTTATTGTAGGAGAAGGTGCAATGATGGAGCCATCAACGAAGCCACTCAACTTGTGATAATTGAGAAGGGGTTGAAATTGGGTTTTCCATGTAAGGTAATTTGTAGGAGTTAATTTTATTGAAAGAGTGTGGTTTGTAGTGGATGTAGGAAGAATAGAAGAAGAAGATATTCGAATGATTTGCCCAGCCATAGTTAGGCTCTGATACCATGAAATGGTTTGTAAATAGTTTTGTATATTTCACTTGAAAATCAATCATACAGCGGAAGATACAAATGGCTTCAATATACAACCTATCTAACCAAAAGAGGTGAAGAGATATACATGTGTAACAAGTCTAATAAATCTCTATCAATATAATAATAACAAACAGTAACAATATGAAAGTAACAATATGTATCTTATCATAGTCTTTCGTAACATGACTCATCTATAACTCACAACCAATTTAAATTTTACTTATGTTTTTTGCTTGTGCTCATGTGTACCTTCAATTTCAAACTATATTAGTTTTAAAATAATTAAAACAAATGTATTAGAAATTGATATAAATTAAATAACACAAAAAGATAAGGATGCATAGAAATGGTTGAAACATTTATGATTACATCTCAAATTTGACAAATTCTTAAATTAACAATCACATTAACAAATAATAAACATGTAAATAGTCAAATAAAAATAATGAGAAGTAGATAGTCCAAGTATGTTTAAAATGTACTTTTTCTCTTTATTAATTTATTTTCTATTTCTATCATTTCAAATGTTTGTTGCCTTATTTTTTATCTCTATTTTCAATTGTTTTGACAGGACATAACTTGAAATAATGGAAGTATATATGAATAGATGGTAGTGTACATAAAAATATATAGAGATAAAAAAGAGAAAAGGTGAATGAATATTAAAGAGAAGAAGAGAAAATAGTGAAAAAAAAGTGAATAGAGTGTAGATAAAATAGGTTATGAAGAGAAAAAATTAAAAATATTAAAGATAAGGAGAGAAAAAGGTGAATAAATATTAAAAAGGAGAGAAAAGGGAAAATAGATATTAAATAAAAAAATGAAAATGGTAGGTAAATGGATATTAAAGAGAAAAAGGGAAAAAGGTCAAGAGAAAGGGCCTTAAGTAAATTAAAAATATAAAGCGTAATACTCAGCATATATATATATATATATATATATAACCCATTAGGTGGCCCTCAAACTTTTATAGTTTGTTTTATTGAACCCCTATATATTTTTTGTATTTTAAAAGACCCTTAAATATTTATTTGATACAACATCGAGCCATTTTTTGATGGAGAGTAGAATTGATGTTTTTTCTGAAGCAAATTGGGTAACTTACACTCGCCTTTCCTAATATTTTAACTAGATTTCACCAACGTTTTCAACATTCAATTTATCACTTAAAATTTTTAAAATTTTAATATCAGTCTCACAAAAATTCCTTTTTTACCTTTTTACAATTTGAGAAATCGCTCATATGTTGATATGTACCCACATAATATGGAATACTGACATAATAAAACTGATGTATGTAGATACATATCAGCATGCTGGTGATTTTTCAAACTGAAAAAAAGGCAAAAAAAGACATTAATGGGGCCAAAAATAAAATTTTGGAAGTTTTAAGTAACAATGTTTTTTAAATTATAATAACATCTGATTAAAAATGTTAGGAACGGTAAATGCAAATTACCCCTAAAGGTACAATTCTTAATTTCCCATATATAAAGATGGCAAATTATTTTTGAAAGATATATAAAGATAACAATTGAATTAACTAAAAGTACATAAATGAAACACCCAGGAAAAAAATTTATTATATTCACTTCTCATTTCATAGCATAAGGTTTTTTGAAAAATTAGAAAAAATAAAAAAATCAATCATATCAAATTTTGTCCTATCCCACAAATGGCTAATTTTTTTTCTTTTTTTTCCGACAACAATTTTAAGTTCATATCTTGATTTTTTTTTCTGAAGCAAATTGCATGGCTTTTTTTTTGGACAATTTGTATTTTGTAATAAAATAATAAGGTGTCAAAAAATGGTCGGCAATATGCCTAGCTAATTTCATTATCAAATACTAATTTAAGAAACACTAATGGCATTATAATTATTAGCGATAGTAAGATTTTTAGTGACGCTTTTGTTTCTTACTGAAAGAATTTCATAAGTCGTCAATTTTGTACTTTTTTTGTCAAATTGAAATAGAAATCATTTTTTTTATAACTAAATAAGACCTGAAAGCTTTTGTAAAGAATGTGGGAAATTCTGGCTAGATCATGAGCCTTCAATGGTTTCAATTTTAAAAATATTAAAGCTTTTCTTATCGCACCAACAAAAAATATTAAAAATAATACTAATGTTGAATTTGATTTTTATGGTTTCAATTTAATTTTTTTTTTAATTTTTTGGGTCATTTCACATCTATAGCACAAATACAAAATAAAAAGTAATTAAAAGAAATTTCTATGAAACTAATTAATTAAAAAAAAGATTGAGAAATAGAAACTAGGAAACTACACTACTCATAGTTTTGCAAGCAATTGACCCCCCTAAACGCTTCACAATCCTAACAACTCAATCCAACTTCATCATTTCATGAACCCAATGCATAACAGTCTTCATAGTCTTTGTCTCAAAAGGGCTTTATAGCTAATCAAATTTTTCTTCGGTCCCAATTGATAATGAAGTTGTGGTGGCGATGGATGGACCTTGCAATGCAAGGAATGAAATTGAAGAATGCAGGATAAGGGCGGTGTGCTTAGGGTGCAAGAAGAAAGCGAAACACTCATGCCCATGGCCTATGCATAGGAAGATCATGAATACAATTTTTTCTAACATCAAGAACGTTAAATGATAAATTAATATTAATAAATAATAAGTTTTTGTATAGTTTTTTGAACTTAATCATTTAGTAAATAATTTGTGTGAAAAAAGTATGCAAGATAAAGAGATGTAATTTTAGAAAATTACAGAGAAAAATTTATTAAATAATTTTATTTTATAAAAAATAAAATGATTATTTTTCTAAATAAATATAATAAAATTCTAATATGGAAATATGTTTCAAGTGACAAGATGAAAATTAAAAGAAATGAAGATAAAAATAATGAAGACTAGCTGCTTAAAACAAATGGTTTACCATTATGTCATGGATAAAGTTGTAAACGAGCCGGGCCGAGCCGAGTTTTGAGGTGCTCGGACTCGGCTCAGCCTAATGAAAGGGTGTTCGAGCTTGGGCGCGAGCTCGGTATATTTGGAAATTCAGAGCTCGAGCTCGAGCTTGTTCGCAAACAAGACTCGAATTTTGCTCGTTTGACTGCTCGTTTGAAAGCTCATTTATGAGCTCGTCTTCGAGCTTGTTTTTGAGCTAAAAAAAATACATAAAGCAGCCTATATATGCAAATATAAATTAGTTCTAAATTAACAAAAAATATAAATTAAGTATAATACTACAATCATCCAAATACAAATAATAAAATTACAATCATCCAAATGCAAATAATAAAATTAAAGTCATCCAAGTGCAAAAATCTTCCTGAATTCCTCATCCATTTCATCATCTAGCTCTGCCTTTTCA
>CATIWK010164628.1:0-16413 GCA_949634005.1 Mallotus japonicus
ATTGTTATTTCGAGTATCTGTGTGAACTGTATGTATAAATTCAACAAATATTATATATGATTATATGATTGATGATTGAATGTCTGTGTTTAGGATGCGTGTATATATATAATAATAATTCACTCAGTGAGATCTGACCCACCTCAAATATTTCTTTAGGATCCTTTACTTCAAACCTTCATATTAGTATTCTTCCCCAGACTCTTTCCTCCCCGGCCGAATTGTGTAAATATTGAACTATTACCTTCTAGTATTTTGTAGACGCTGCAGTAGTAGTACGTATTTATGGTTTATTGAGATGTTGACTCTGATAGTGATTTTATTTTTTTAGTATTTGTAAAATAATATTTTATTATGTTATGATACAGATTATTTATGAAAATTTTTGTTATGATGAATTTATTTATGAAAGAGTATTTATTCTGATTTTGTTACTGAAGGATTTTAATTCTGAGATATTTTTGTGTTACGATGTATGAATTTTATTTTAAGGCTTGCTACGGGTTCCGAATTAGTGAGAATTCCCGTTCCCTAGCGCTGGTCATGACTCCCCGGTTTGGGTCGTGACAGTATATATATAATGAAACTATTGTATCAAAAACGTAAAATATACAGAAATTATTATAAATTGAGAAAAATATATGTGATCATTTTTATAAATTAGTTAAATTTTAATTATTAATTGATCTTTATTTTTATTCAAAAAGGCGAAAAAAAAGTATCATCTTATTGAATTATATTTTTTTTCACCTTTTTGAAAAAAAATAAAGATCAATTAATTACTAACTAATTTATAAAAATGATCACATATGTTTTTGTTAATTTACAATACTTTCTGTATATTTTATGTTTTGTATACAATAGTTTCATTACATTCATTATTTAAAACCGACTTCTAATACAACTTATATTTTTTGATAAATTTTTCGTTAAATCTTTTATATCAAAAAACATTTAGCTTCAATAGATTTGTTAATTTTTTGATATATTATGAATTTAATAATTGAATATAATACTTTCAAAAAATAAACTTATTAATTGGATATATTTCAGTTACTTTTGGTTTATTTTCTGTATATAAACCAATCTTTTACACTTTTATTTAGCTTATTATATTTTTTCATCATCTTTGATTAAATATATTATTATTATTATCATCATCATCATCGTCATCATCATATATAAAACAATATCAAAAACCAAACATAAGCCAAAAAGCAACAGAAATAAATCACACATAAAAAATTAAAAAATACCACAGCAGCATGCTTAATAGTATGTCCACCAGTAACACTATATTGGTTAGAAAGAGAAACGGAATCACCCTTTTCAACAGCCTATTCAAACAAAAAAAAAGTCAACCATAAACAAAAAAAATAAAAAAAGCATACATCTCCACTCAAACCACAAGCAGTTTTTATAGCAGAATCAATAACATTGAAACGATGATCAATATCATCAAATACAGTCTATTCACCCTGAAAATAAAAAAACACATAAAAAACAAAATTAGAAACCAAAATGAAACAATCCCTAAATTAATAAATCTCTCCATTCTTAGATACACGAATCTCTTATTCCCCAAATAACTTATTCAATTGAATCAATAGAAAACTTCGAAAACAACAATCAAGAAAACTTCAAAAACAACAATCGACTCTGTTTTCCATTTTTAAACACAGAATAGTTTTATGGGCACATATAGTAATAACACATGGTTAGTAATGGAGCTAACCATAGGGAAGCCTAGCTTTCTCAAGAATGTAATGGCCTGTGTCCTTTTATTTGGTGTTTCAATTATCTCGTAGGCAAGATATGCAACTTTGGTGACTTTTGCCTTTTATTTTTGCTAGATAATTTCAGTTGTGTTATTATCAGAGCTGCCAATACTAGTGTTAGTCAAAAGCAAACAACGCTATTAAGCTAGCATGTCCACCTGGACATGATCTTTACATAAGTAAGGATTGGATCAAATTCATCAGTGTTTCAAAATCTTATTGCAAAAGGTTAGCTCTTACAAAGCTCTAAGTCTGTATATGTAAAGACACCATTTGGACAACACATGTTCGCATCGAAGGAGATTGGATGCAAGAAAAAAAGGAAAAAGAGGAGAAATTGATTTTGTATGCGTAAAAAAAATTAGCTTCCACATCAGATGATTAAATCCCACCAACATGCTTTTAATAATTTGGTTACAATTGCTTCTCTTTATTGTCATCACATGCACTTGATAAAATTTAAAAAAGATAAATCAGAGGTGCTATTGGCATAAAATAGAAGTTCAAATACGTGATAGATAAAACAGAAAGTTGTAAGGTGCAATAGGTTAAAAGGTTTGTTGAACCTTGAGGGGTAAAATAATTTTTTTTGATGGTTACAAATAATTAAGTAAAATTATATTTAATCCTTGTGCAAGTGTTTATATTCAGGTTATTTAAAAGTGCACAAGTCAAGCAATGAAAAGTCAAATTGTTGAATTTCCAAGACAGCAGCTCTGTTATGAGTGGTGACAGACTCATCATGATCATGAAACTAGGAAATTTGAAGATCGAATTTTTTGTGGAAAAAGCTGATGTCAAATTTGATCAATAATGATGGGAATCTTCATTATAATTGGTCCCAAGCAAATCCCAATCATCGAAAAAAAATTTCGGGTAAAATCACAAAAATTCAAAATGTAAAATTCCAAAAGAACCCGAGAGCAGTCATGACCAGTGTCATCACCAGTGTTATGATCATAACAACCAAAATTATGATTATGACTCATTTATTATGATCATGACGATCAAACTCCAAAAAGTTATACTGTTACAGAATGTTGTCATGACCATCGTCACCACCATTGTTATGATCATGAAAGTGGGCAGATTCAAAATTTCACTTTGGCACCTAGAAAATTATGATCATGACAATTTTTTCATGATCATGATGACGTGCAGACCTGCTTTGAATTTGGTGGTTTAAACGGCTCTATTAAATGCTCCTCTAACAGCTCTTTTTCTCAATGAGGATATAAATACTACTCTGAAATCAGCTGAAAAAAGTGAATGAAGTTGAGCAAATATCCTTAGAGCTATCTTGAGCTAATTAATCTTGATTTTCATCTTCAACCACCCAAAAATCTTCAT
Organism: Mallotus japonicus; assembly: GCA_949634005.1. Classification (NCBI taxonomy): domain Eukaryota; kingdom Viridiplantae; phylum Streptophyta; class Magnoliopsida; order Malpighiales; family Euphorbiaceae; genus Mallotus; species Mallotus japonicus. The sequence goes on from CATIWK010164628.1 coordinate 3,129, forward strand.
CTTTAATTCTTGTAATTTTCATCTATTTCAAGAGTGTTCTTGAGTATGGGTTGGTGAGTGTTTAAAACCATTATTCAAAAGCTCAATAGTGAGATTGAGTGAGTTGGGTTAGGGTTTTATTCACTTGTAAGCTAAGAGGATTGTTCTTAGCAAGTGGGTTTAAGTGTGAGCCATTGAAAACACTTGGGTTTGAGTGTGAGCCATTGAAAACACTTAGGTTAGAGTGTGAGCCTTGGAAAAACACTTGGGTAGCTTGATTTAAGCTTGTAAGGGTTTGATCTACACCTTAAAGTAGATTGATAGTGGATTGAAACTCTCAACTTGGGATTGAGGAGAGGAGTAGGCTTTGAGGGCCGAACCTCTATAAATCTTTGGTGTTTTTCTTGCACTTGCCCTTATTTAATTAAGCTCTTACTCTGTTTTTGTTGGGTCTTGGGTGTAAAATGAAAATTACCCACTTAGCTTAAAAGGCCAATTCACCCCCCCTCTTGGCACTTGTGGAATTACAAGGTCAAATTTTACGAGTGAAAGTATGCATTCAACCTTTTCTTTTTTTCACCACTTAGCTTTTTTTATTCCATTTTTCAGGTGCTGATTTTATTTTACTATCACATTTTTTGCTGCCCCCTTCTACGAACTCCTTGGTTTAGAAAATATCACTTATGTTTCTTTCATTTTTCAACTTGCATGGAATTGAAGTATGAAAAAAAATTGTTTGAGATGCTACTTATATAAAAAGCTTAATACTAAATGACCCAATAATCATAAAGGGGCCTATATTTTTTAAAAAAGTAAAAAAAATTGACATTAGTTTCTCTTTGTGTTTAAGAGATTCCATTTGCCAAGCTATTTCTTGTTTTCCTCTAACATGCTAATTTGCTCTATTTTCCTAACAAACAGTTCACCTTACTGTCCATCCATAGTTATCATCAAAATTCTCATTCCCATTATTCTACAATCCATTTTGCAGCAATTGGGCCTCCCATAGGCCACATTTAATGAACAAAATACAAATAGGCATGTGCTCACGTGCATTGTTTTCTACCCATATAAGGATGCCAATAGAACTAGATTTATTCTTATATTCTTGGTTTGGGTCCTCAATCCATAGAAGATGCTAAAAATTCATCATGTTTTTGTTGGGTTTCGTGATAGAAAACGCAGCGGAAAATAAAAATTTTTATCACGTTCCCAAAACTCGGATCTATGCAATTCGATTAATTGATTAGTTAAGGTTTCTAAATCCTTACCACAATCAAATGTAGAGGCTAGATTGTTGGAAGGACGATAGGAGGTTCACACCAGTGACACCCTACCTCAAGCTTTTTGCTTTCTTGGAATGGATTTGAGACGTCTCCAATAGGATTCGTCCTCTACTGGTATCCACACTAACAGCCTTGATTCAAAACGAACTGTGTGCTAGCACTTCTTGATTGTCTCACAAAATCAAGAACGAAAATAAACTCTATGTGTTTTTCGTTTTCTCAAGATGCAGAGAGAAACGAATTTTGGTGGCTCAATTGATTGACGTATATGAAACCCTAGAGAACATCACATATATATAGAATTCTCAATTAGGGTCTCACTTACCAAAACCCCTTTGGGTAAATGCCACTTTTAATTCTAAAAAACAAAATCAGAAAATATATTTATTATTTATTTAGATAACAATTATCATAAATAAATAATTAAATATATATATATATATTTCCAAAGAGTTTAACTGGGTTTAATAAGCCCATATTCGTTTTGGGCCTATTCTAAGTGTGTGACCCTATAGGTTCACATAACGTTGGCAGTGGGCCTAAATCCCTATTTAGGCCTACAAGTCATAATTGGTCTCTAGCAAGACATTATGACTACCCAAATTATATGAAGGCCGATAATCCGACATAACCTTATTACAGTGAACGTTATAGTCCCTTTATCACATGATATCTTAATTGAACATAAGGCATAGATTGTCATCCTTATACAGTTCAATAATATTATGACTTGATTCCAAGTAGACTGAGAATGATAACTCTTTATCAACTCATTTCAGCATGGCCATGCATTTTCCTTTCAGTCTATCTTATCAAGGGGCCCATAGATATCTTACTCATATTAATGAGGGATAAATTCCTTCTGAATCACTCACATTCCTCACATAACTCATTTCATATCCAATAACATTCTATTTAATCATCCGGTTAAAGATAATGTTATAATGTGTCAAAACATAAAATAGTTATGTAAAAATCCATGGTGATTTTAAGGTCAAAGGACTTAAACAATGTTACTATGATGAGAAATACTTATGACAATAATCTATGTAGTATTCTCATAGTGGGTCAATCCAGTACATGATTTCTCAACATGTACCTATGAGTTGACTTAATATCTCATATTCATGATTAGTAAAACATAATCATCAATCAACATCATACTAGCCTTAATTCATTAATATTTTTACAATAAATAAATGGCTAGGGATAATCTGAATGGAACTCTTATTTTAATCTAAGGGTTTTACTATCAAGTCACATACTTGATGACCTTAGAAAGAATTAACTATTGATTTAGTTATCATAAAAAAGAAATGATAATGGAAATGCCTCTTTATTAATAAAATGATAAAGTCAATACATAATCACAAATGATTGACCTAATGCATATCGCTAACAGTTGATAAAAGTGTTGGGATATAGTAGAGGATAAAACCAAAACACAATAAAAGCTTTTTCTTGATGGTGTTGTTAATGAGCCAAGTGCAAATAGGGCTGAGCATTATGCACATTTTTTTTTATCTTCATTATTGATTTTCATGGCATTGTGCACATCTTTTGCATTTCCATTATTGATTTTTTTTTAAATATGCACAACATTTAGACATAAGCAAATTAATCTTTTATGATTGTGTTGTGTTTATAATTGGTTTTTTTTTTGGAAGCTCAATGAATTGTGGATTACATAATAAAATTAATTATTTTTATTATAAATATTTATTGAAATCAAAAAAATTGAATTTTTTTATCACATTAGAGAAGTAAGGGTATCAAAATGGGTTAGTGGATCATGTTTGTGTCGAGTTGACCCACTTTGATTATATAATTATGGTTAATAAGAACACAACTCATTTATTAATAATGTCAAATATTTCAACCTTTAACACAATTCAAAAATTAAACAGGGTTAGACGAACACAATTCGTATAATCCATATATTTAAATGGGTTGTGAGAGTTATGAAATTCAACACAACTCATTTAACATGTACAACATTATAATATATAAAAAAAATCTAAAATTATGTCTAGAATTTAACAATTTGCATAATATTATAAAATTATTATTTTTATAAAAACTTGCAGTAAATGACTAATTTACTATTTAAAATCATAATAAATTATATAAATTTTTAATGGATCGTGTCGTGTCATGTCGGGTTGATATGACACAACATGACACATATAATTAAACGAGTTGTAAATGGGTTCATGTGTCAACCCATAACACGATCTAGTTAAACTGTGTCATAAACGGGGTGACCCATTTCTGACATGAACCCGTTTAACCTTAACCTTGATTCACTAATTTTGCATATTAGAAAAATTTTATTCACGTGTCATTAACTATTTTGACATCCCTAGAGAAAAAGGGGACTCGAACTGAAATCCCCCTTAAATCCCTCAAAAGACTTGACCTATAGGTCTCCATTGGAATTTATAATTATAAAAAATAATTTTATTTTTACATTAATTATTTATGGTCCTGATGCAATAACTCTTGCTGATATTAGCAGATAAAATATTTTGGTTAAAATTTAAACATCAATTTTTTTTTTTGCATTTCGTCCCAAATAAATATATATAAAAAATTGTTCAAATTATGTCTCGTAAGCAAAATAAAGTTGGTTTTTGGGGCTTTATTATTAAGTAAAATACATTCTTTTACTATTTGTTGTTATTTTTCACAATTTTTGTAATACTGTGAGCGACTTTTAGTGAGATTTTGTGGCGTGTGTTTAGAAATTTTAGTCCCTTTCGGTAAAGTCCCTAGTGGAGTCGCCACTGTGAGCGACCTTTGAAAATTTTGTGTGGGTCATGGCAACTTTACCAAATAGGACATCCATTCTGTTTACGGGACAGGGACAAATGGTTGGTCTCGGGGGGATAAGAGACGTTTTGTGTTTGGAGTCGCCACCTAATTTTTAGAAAATTAGGAAAAGATGAAAGAGACGGCATTGGGTCACTCAACGAGTATCGTCCCCAGCAGAGATTCTAAGTTCGGGAGATCGCATCTACTTTTTGACTATTTCTTATTATACAATACTCGATATATGGCTACCGTAGCACCCTGGTTTCAGTAATGACAGTTGATATATGCACATTCACACAAACATATGATAATAACGGAAAGTAAAAGAAATTAAGTGCGATTATTTACAAAGCTTTCCTAGTAAATACATTTGAAAGAAAAAAGGTGCGAAAATATAAATCTAATCCTAATCTAGAAAACACCTGCAAAACAGAGGTTAGCACAACTATGTGTGATTCCATCCATTCATCCACTAGGATAGCAAATAGGCACGAAACAATTGATTAATGTATTGTGAATGAGCAGATAAATGCACATAATTTATGCTTTTGTAGGATTTATTATGAAATTTTTCTAAATAATAGAGAAATAATAAAAGATGCATGATTGCATCATTGGACCACAAAATGGAGACTCTAGCTCAGAAATGTGAATTTTCACATGATTAAATGCATTTTGATGCAAAAATGAGGGAAAATACTTATTTTCGTGTTGAGAAATGGAAAGGTGCAATTTTGATGCAAAAGTATGATTTTTATGTTGAAAATGCGGTATTTATATTGGAAATGTGATTTTCATGTTGAAAACGTAAAAACTGTAAAAAATGATGATATTAATATCTACTGGATGCAAAATACATGCTTTATGTGAAAAATGATGATTTTTCACATAAAGTTGTAGAAATGATATGAAAATATTATTCACAATGTAAAGATGTGATTGATTTTTTTTATCAATAAAATGTAGTGGATGCGAGAACTATGTGAAAATGATAAATTTGATATTTTTGGAAATAAAATGCATATTTGATGTAAAAAGATGATATTTTTGTGATTGTTCAATAACAGAGCTAGAGAATGCAAAATGATAGTTTATTATGAGCAAAACAAAGCAGAGATTATTCAATCAGCATGCAAGTTGCCAGTCTCACCACAAAATCACAACAATTTCTCAACTGCTAGCGGCAACAAAATAAGTTGTAAAATGATAAAATAAACGTGCAAAAATGATTATTTGGTCCTCAGATTCGACTGAGGTTGTTTTTTGGTTTTTTGAACCTTTAGCTTTGTAGGATTTTTCAAGCTGTCCTTTTCGAGAGGTTGAAAATGATGTGTAGAACGCGAATTCATATACCTTTGAAGAGTGCTTTGACAAAGATGTGAGTGGGCTTGGTTCAAGTCAGTCCAAAAATCCTACAAAAAATGCAGTGGGTGAGCAAAAAATGTGTAGATTGGGACTCTTGAGTCTTCAATTCGACAGTGTTTCAGTGTGTGTTTAGGCTCCCCCCCCTCAAAATAGGAGGTAGAGACCCCTATTTATAAAAAATTGTCAAAATATGCATGATCACGCATCCCAAGGCATGTGTATGAGCAGTTTGGCTCACGTGCACGTGGATCGAAGCACATGATCATGCTACAGTAGTTCGTGCCTACGCGTGGTCACGCGCAATTAACACGCTCACACGCTGATTTCGGGGTATGTGCGCACTATTATGGGGTTGCTTTTAAGGGTTTTTGGACCTCCTAGATGCGTTTCCAATGTCCGTTTTATCACAATCAGTTTTCAATTTTCATGAAGTTGAACTCCGATCTTAAGAGATGAACACCGGTTTGACGAGTTGCACGTTTTGAGCGATGGTTGCTCGAAATAAGCTACTTATCATTTCGATAATTCATAATTCATAAAATTGAGGTGCGAACTAATGATTCGGTAGCCGATTTTGCTCTCTAGAGGCTCGGTTTGGGCTTTTTAGACTCAAGGCACGCTATAGAGGTGGTATGAATGAACAGACACTTGTCAAATTCGGGGAGATGTTTTCATCATCGGACCCTTTTGGGGACAGTTAAAACTTGATGTATGACAGTTGCCACCTGCTTCGTGTGTGTTGCATAGCCTCCTAGCGCTGATGTCAATAAACGTGAAGCAATGCAGAGATGCAAAAATAGTTTTGAGAAGAGAGGTACTTACCTGGTGGAGTGTCATATTGACTTCAGACGTCTGTCTGGTTATTGTTATTGTTTATGATTTAATTCTCAGTGTTGTTTGGTGATTCGGCTATTATGTAAGATGTAGTTTGGGACGCATACAATATGTAATTTGGGACGCACACAAGAATACAATTCGGGGTTCACACAAGATGCAATTTCAGGGTTCACACAAGATGCAATTAAAATGCAATTTCAGGATTCATGTAAGATGCAATTTTGGGATTCACGCAAGATGCAATTTCGGGGTTCATGCAAGATGCAATTAAAATGCAATTTCGGGATTCATGCGAGATGCAATTTTGGGATTCACGCAAGATGCAATTTCGAGGTTTATGCAAGATAACAATGATATATGCAAGATGCGAGATGTAGTACGAAATGCAAGGTGTATGATGCAATTTGAAATATATGCAAAATACAAAATGCATGATGCAATTTCAGGATTCACACAAAAAATGAATGCAAGTTTCACACGAATGTGGTAGTGATGCTTTTTCTTTTCTTTTTTTTATGCAAAATGATGCAATTCAGGATACATATAGAATGATGCAATTCGGGATGCACGCAAAGATGCATTTTCATACAAGATGATTCAAGCGAATGAGATAAGAACATGATAATGATATGCAATCAGGCACATGTTATGCAAGCATGCTTACGCAGATGCAACGACCACCCCTTTGGGCATCGTACTTAATACTCCCTAGCAGTATCAAGTGTTCTTAACATTCCCTGGCAATGTTAAGGGATACTTAACACTCTCTAGCAGTGTTAAGGGGTTTACTAGCAATGCTACCCTCACCTGATTATGGTTTTGAGTAGTGCTAGGATCACCTAATTAGTGTTAATGACTCCTTCACCTATTCAGGGTTTAGGTAGCATTACGATCACCTAATTGGTGTCGTGCAAAGTAGCAATGCTACCTCACCTATTCAAAGTTGTTAGTAGTGCTACGATCACCTAATTGGTGTCGTGCCAAGTAATAACGCTACCTCACCTATTCAGGGTTGTTAGTAGTGCTACGATCACCTAATTGGTGTCGTGCAAAGGGTCAATTATGATTGTGGTTATGATTGTAATTGGTATGTGATTGTGATTGTGATTGTGCATAGTACAGCTGTGATTTGTTACCTTTTGGCTTTGTAGCAGATGGGATCTTGATGAATTGTTATTGAACGTTCTTGTAAGTGCTTTCTCGATCTTGATTGTTGCTGAAGACTTTTGGATTTTTATTAGCTGGTTGCAGCTTGAAGTTCTTCTTTTGTTTTGATCTTCTTGTAGACGTTTCTTGATCTTGATCAACGATGATGATTTTTGAATTTTTATTGGTTGGTTGAAGCTCAAAGTCCTGAGATGGCACATATGAACATGTGAGCATGAATTCATTATTACTTTATTTGAAAAAAATTTTTATTCTTGAATTTATGCATTGGATTAGTCACGGTTAATTAAATGCTGCTATTCTTGAATTCTTGCAATTGATCCATCGATGCGAAGAGTTGTATGTATTGAAGCATTTAAGTTGTCTTAACTATGATAACCTTGAGTTAATGCTTATCTTAGTAATTAGAAAACATGATCCATAACTCGTGGTCAAGACTGTTTGCGTTACCAAGTGGAGAGCAAGCTTCCCAAGTGAATTTTTGAAGAATGTAGCGAGATGAAACTTATAAAGAATGTAGATGAATAGAATAAATTTTGATTATCAAGAGGCCTTTGAGCAGGAAAGTAATAACTGACCATACATTATTTATTTTTATGCAGGGATTTCCTTTCTTTGGTACCCCCTGTCATTCTCGTATTACTGAGCATGGATACCGCCAAAAGGTCTACTTCATCCTGCATTTATTTTTCTCTCTTTTTTTTTCTTTCCCTTTCTCTTCTCAAGCATTCCCCGCCTTTTGTCACTCAGCATGAATGCCATCAAGGAGTTATTTGAATACTCGTACTCAATTTTGAGCATTGGAGTAGGTGAGTATGGTCTTGAGATCGCTAGCCTCTCTGAAAGTTATCTTGATAACTATAATTTATTTTATTCATCGGCGTCCTTTATAGGTTTTGTCTTGCATGTTCTTCATCCATCCAAGTGGTAGGCAAGCATTAGGTTGATTAAAGTTTAGAAAGTCCTGACTTAGAGCTGTTGATCATGCTTGGGGAATCATGAAATGAGCATTAAAGGAAGATTATAATAATTGAAATAAGCTTACTCGGCTCTGATATATGCAATTCATGGAATAGATGAAGTTTGCAAAAATGAAAGAAAAGAGCCATTATTATTTTTTGCTCTATTTTAATGTATAAATGAAAATACAGATGCATGTATCAGACAGAAAAGGAAGAAGGCACTCCCCAGTGTAGAGGTGGTCACGATAGCGGCACTTGTTGATTTGTTGTGTTTGATGTTTTCTATTCTTCCTTGTTGTTGTCATTTCTGCTGATTATTGATGTTGATGTTGCTGTATATTATATGCTTTGAAACTATAGCTCTTGCTATATTCTTGTTATTGTAGCTCTTGTTATGTTGTGTAACCCTTGTTGTGTTGCTTTATGTGTGGCTTTCACCTTTTCGCACTTGGATTTACTTTAGCTTTCACGGTCGCATTAGCCTACAAAATAAAACAAAAGGGATTACAGTTAGTATTGGTTATGTTTTTAGACAATGATTCTGAGCCAGGGTATATTCTGACTTCGCTTTTATTGCATTGCTTCTATTGATTTGATGTTTCTTGCTCCTGCTCATTGGTGCAGTTGTTCTTCCCTACGAAATAAAGGAATTTTAGTTAGTGTTTATTTATTTGCAGAATGATTCACAGTCGGAGCTTATTTTGACTTCCCTTTTGGCAGTCTAGCATTCATTGTGGTGCCTCTAATTCTTGATGTAGCCCTTCCTGTAGTGTCTATGGCTCTTGCTGCACTGACTGTGGCTTTTCGCTGTGGTGATTACAGCCCTTGCTGTACTGATTGTAACACTTGCTGTAGTGGTTGTAGACTCTGGCTATGGTGACTGCAGCACTTGCGGTAGTGGTTGTAGTCCCTGGCTGTAGATGTGTGTGCACATGCATATGTGTACGTGTCTCAAAGTGTGTGCATGCCTTGAATTATGAGTGTGTGCCTCAAAATACGTGTACATTTTTTAAAATAAGTGCACGTGTCTCGAAGTACATGTATGGGCATATCTAAAACTGTGTATATGTCTCACATGTCTTGAAGTGTGTGCATGACACGTGTGTGTATGCGTTGGATGAAAATGCTACTAAGTAATGATGATGCAGTAATTATGTCATCATTTGTCATGCTGCGGATATTATTTCTAGTGATATGATGATGCAACAATTATAGATATGATATGCTCATGTCATTTTATTTTGTTTTTTCTCTTTTCTCTTGAATGATGATGCAATTTTCTGAGATAGTAATGGCAAATGCAGTGTCCTATAACATGTAATGATCATGTTTATGCAATTTGTGCATGTTTTTTGTGTGTTTTTTTCACTAGAATGCATGTTTGGGACCCTAGGAATATGTGTGCAGGGGCCTTGAGGTGCATGTAAAAGTGCATCGGAGCGCGTGAAGGCCAGAAGGACGCATGGTCACGTGCCTGGGGTGCATGATCACACGTTCTAAAGGGCCTCTCGAGCCTATATAAGGCGCTCATTTTTGTGTTTGGGAGGGGGGGTTCTTATCTCTCTTCTAGCCCTCTATGGCTTTTTCTCGTGTTTTTGGAGTGTTTTCACCCTTCTTCTTCTTATTTTCTTAGCTCTTTGCACATTTCAAGAGACATGGATTTCCCTCATATTCCTGATAATATTGACGAAGTCCCTATGTTTATTGATGATTTGGACTTGGAGATAGGTGATGTAGAGGTTACGCAGACTGGTGCGGGAGCTACTAGGACCGGTGCGGGGGTTACAGAGATTGTTGGGACTAGTGGTGGAGCTTATTCTCATCCATCTGGTTCTCAAGGCAATCTTGATCCATCTCGAATTTCCCAAGGAGGTCCGATTCCTATTGTTCATAGCTTAAAGACCCATGCTTGGACTATTCATTGTCGCCCGGTTAGTTCTTGTCTGTTTCCTTTTGCTATCTTCATAACTTTATTTGTTGTTTGTCTAGCATTTGTTATCTTGTCTAGCTCTTGTCATCTTGTCTTTCTACTACTCTTTTATTTTTTTAAACACTTGCTTGCATGTTTTAGCTTTTGCTATCTATTTTTCAATCTATAGTCTGTGTAATTCTTACTGTTTATCTAGCTTTAGCTGCCTGCTTACTGCCTGTGCTTTCTGTTTAGCGTTTGTTATAATCGTTCTCCTATTGCTTTGTTTGACATTTTTTATTTTGGTTTTGTTCCTGCAAGAATGATGAAAAGAGATATTTTAGTATCTGATGCATGTTTTAAATGATTTACCTGTCGATTGTAGTCTCATGGGCTTATTATTCAGCTGCCTAGTAGCTTCAATAAGGTCAGCTCATACTATCAGGGCCTTCCATCACGTGTATCCTTCTGAGGGGTCTTTTAGAGGGCGTGCACTTCTCTTATATGGATACCTTGATCCCGCAGTTGATTGATGCTATAGCGAGTGACTTTGTCCACCACCTCCACCTCCTCAGGCGGATTCTATACAGCCTTTAGGTTTAAGAGTTAGGACTTCGCGAGCGTCCCAGGGTCATTCTGCTTCTCGGGTAGCATCTTCTGATTCAATATGCTTCTTGATTTTGCTTTTTTTTTTGTTTAAAACATGTAACAGGTTAGTTAGTGATAAACTATAAATGACATGAGTTAAGAGAACTTATCTGCAGCATCGAGGATATCGACGAAAGAGATCGGGTTCTTCCTGCTTCGATGAGAAGAGTACCCCTAGGACTGAGGGGATGGCTCGTGCCAGTGGTGTGGCATCTAGTGGTTCAGTTCTTGGTGATTTGGTGACTACAGTGGCCCCGATGTTGTATGGATTGTCGATTACAGGAGCTGGGATGCACTTCCCTTTATCTAAGCCTGGCATGACTTTATCGAATGTAGCACCTGCAGAAACTACTCATGTTAGTCTTTTGACTTTATCTGGGGTTTTCCCTTCGATTTATATGTTATTTAGCTTCTCTGCTTTGTAAGTACTTGTTTCTACCACTCAGTCTTGGTATACTATTGTGATTAGCGCACAGGAGTATTTCATGGAGTTCACTAGCGCGTAGAGCGTATGTCCTCTTTCTTTGATTATTTATTGTACCTATTTTATCCAAATGCATATGCCTTTATGAATGCATGGATGCAATTTATGAGGCTTATCTAATGCAGAGTCAGCACATTCTTGCTATACATGAGTGGGAGAAGGAGCGAGCATCTTGGAGTGAGCGTGTTCAGCAGCTGAAGCGAGAGCTGGGCACTTTTCGCATGGGTCAGGATGACGAGGAGCATGGTCCAGATGGTAGAGATGCCTGAGTGAATTCAGCTTTTACTTATGATGGCGACCATGGTTGATGTAGTTGCTTAGGAGGCTAGGTGTAGATCTTTGGCTGTGGTCGCTTGTTGTTTTATCATTTTCCCAAGATTATAGACTCTGGGTGTTATATCTAGGCATCTGTCATGTGTGTTGTACTCTGTACCGCTTGTTGGTGCTATTTTATCTGCCATGACTTCATGTGACTTTGACTGACTAACTTTTATGTTCTTTGATGATGACTGTGCTATGTGAATGTATGCATGATGATTGTATCTTATGATGAATGGTAGCTTATTTCTCATCCTAGGACATGTATATGCATGCAGATAAATGGAAATAGGGTAATTTTTATCTTGAGTTTATGTATGAATGTATTTAATGATCTTGATGCATGTATGCATGAAATGATAATGGTATTGCTATATCGACTTGCACTCTTAGGGTATGCATCATGAAATGCAAATGAGTATGCTATGTGATAAAGGTGAGCATTCCTTAGGGGAGAGTCAGACGATTAGTAGTTCTCAGCCAGAGTAGCTGGGATCAGTATTAATAGCAAAAGGATCAACACATCTGAGGGAGAAACCAGGGATCTTGATGAGAATGCGAGCTCAATAGCTTTCATGTTTGCATTTCTTATAATCCAAAGATGAATCAAAGAGTGGCTTGCAGCAAGTATTCGTTCAAGTATATGCCTCATATTATTATCTCTTATCTTATTTTCCCCTTTTTGCCTAGCCGTTTCTACACACCTAGCTGGGCTCTTCATCTTTTATTCTTTTTTTTTCATTTTTTTTAAGAAATGAGGCTATAACGAGAATTGAATACTTACAGTTTCAGTGAAATGCACAGGTGAATAAAGACAATTAATAGATTATAGGATAATGACAAACAAAGGATTTAGCATTCCACTAAGATGTCTGATAAACCACATAAACATCCAGCACTAGCAAAATAACAAAAGCAGGAGATCACTGTTCTAATATGGCTATTACATCCAAAAGGGTTTTATTGGTCTTTTTCATTCTAATTACTTCAGTCTGGCTTGTTCATGGCCTTCAGATAGGATAGGTTTCTGTGAATCTTTTCCGTTTCTCTTTTCCATGATGATCAGATGCAAGGTTCCAGAAGGCAAGTGGGATTGATGAAGCAAGTGCCCCACCGCTTCCATGAGATTCATGTGGTTTAGGGAAAGTGGTGTTGTAGACGGCGGGGTTTAGCGCGCGTCCAAGTTTATTGCAACCGCGACACTGTTTGAGCTCATGGCTCTAGAGAATACACCACCATTGTCACAAAGACATGGCGTGGAGATGTGGAGTCGCCACCCAGGGTAATAATTGGGACAAATCAATGAGTGGTGGTAACTCGATTCTCTAAACAAGTTGTACCACAACCAGGAATTCTGGATACAAAATACCAACTCCTCTAGTCTTGTGTTCATTTAGAATTATTTTATTAATCACTATCTTATCCTCTATTTACATGCAATTTCATATAAACCCTTATTTTAAACAATAAACTCCAAGGCAAACTAGTCATGAAAAAGCAAATAAATAATGCATAC
>CATIWK010164656.1:0-13261 GCA_949634005.1 Mallotus japonicus
AAAATTAATGGTAAATATCCTCTTTAGCACCTAATGTTTCTTAACTTTTTGAATAAACTTCTTATTTGGTCCTTAAAGTTTTCTTACTTTTTGAAATCAAATCAAATAATAATAATAATAATAATAAGTCAAAACTTTCTCCACCACTCATTTAATCAAAATATCCCAACATATATATACATACTTTATATAACAAAAATTTTAATTTAATAAAAATTCTCAACCAAATAATAATTAAATAAATAAATCCAATATTAATTAACACTAAATAAATCTCAAAATAAATTTAATTTCATAAATAACCAAACCTCACTATTTAATAAAATAATTAAATAATAATAATAATAATAACATAAAATAAAAATAATTATTAACATTGCAAATCCTTTAATTTAACTTAATAAATTTAAAATAGTACAGGGTATTACAAAAACTCTTAATTCTACACATAACAAGGCAGTTAAATGTTTTGAAGATTTAAAGAATCAGTCCTGCCATATTGAAAAGGTAATCCAAAAGCAGACTTCTTAACAGATTTTAGATAATCGACTGCTTGTAAAAGCTTCAGTAGATGTTGTTCGATGGCTAACTTTTCAAGCATGTGCTTTTAGAGGGCATGATGAGAGTGCAACTTCAGAGAATCAAGGTAACTTTCTTGAATTATTGACCTTGTTGGCATCATATAACAACGATGTTAATAGAGTTGTCTTGGAAAATGCTCCACAGAATGCTAAATACACTTCACCAACAATTCAAAAAGAAATTTTACATGTTTATGCTAGAAATATACAAAAAGCAATCTGGGATGAAATCAGTGTTTCTAAATTTTGCTTAATTGTTGATGAAGTTAGAGATGAATCTAAAAGAGAGCAAATGGCTATTGTTGTGAGGTTTGTTGATGTAGGTGGATTTGTACGGGAGAGATTTTTGGATCTAGTGCATGTTAAAGATACATCTGCAATAACTCTTAAACATAAGATTGTTCTGTTTTATCTCATCATAATCTTAGTGTTCAAAATATTCATGGTCAAGGGTATGATGGGGCTAGTAATATGCGTGGAGAGTGGAAAGGGTTATAAGCTTTGTTTCTTAAAGATTGTCCTTCTGCATACTATGTGCATTGTTTAGCTCACCAATTACAGTTAGCTCTTATTGTTGCAACTAGAGAAGTGCCAGATGTTCACTCATTTTTTCAAAATATGATTTTTGTTATTAATATTGTTGGTGCTTCCTGTAAACGCAATGATGAGTTACAAGCCAGTCAAGCAGCTGAAATTGCACATCTCATTGATATTGATGAACTTGATACTAGTAGAGGAGCTAATCAAATAGGAACTTTGCAACGACTTGGAGATACAAGATGGAGCTCTTATTTTAATTCTATTTGTAGTCTTATTAGAATGTTCAGTGCAACTTTTTCAGTTCTCCAAAATATAGCAACTGAAGGATCCTCCTATTCTCAGCGTGGTGATGCTACTTTTTCTCTTAAGTTACTAATGTTTTGACTTTGTTTTTATTTTGCATGTGATGAAAGAGATATTGGGGATTACTAATGTTCTTTGCCAGACTTTGCAACAGAAATCTCAAGACATTTTAAATACGATGCATATTGTTTCTAATACTAAGCTATTGATTCAGAAGTTGAGAGATTCAGGTTAGGAAGCTTTGCTAGAAGAAGTGGTATCATTTTGTAAGCATCAAAATATTCAAGTTCCTGATATGAATGCATGCTTTTCTGATATAATTCGAACTCGTCGTCAAAAGGACACAGTAAAGGTGGAGCATCATTATCGGGTGGATATATTTATAGCTGCTATAGACCATCAATTACAAGAGTTAAATGGTAGGTTCAATGAGCAAGCAACAGAGCTTCTTATCTTGGGCACAACCTTGGATCCTAAAGATGGCTTCAAATCATTCAATGTTGATAATATATGCACTCTTGCAAAGAAATTTTATCCTCATGATTTTTCTAATCAAGAATTGATTCTTTTAAAATTTCAACTGCAGCATTATGAGATTGATGTACCTAACCATCCATCTTTGAGGAACTTATCTACTATTGTTGATTTATGCAGATGATTAGTAGAAACAAGGAAGTCAGAAGCCTATCCATTAGTAGATAGATTGATTTGACTTATTTTAACTCTTCCTGTTTCAACAGCAACTATAGAGCGTACTTTTTCAGCTATGAAGGTTTTTAAAACGAGACTTCAAAGTAGAATGGAAGATGAGTTTCGTAGAGATTCTATGCTCGTGTACATCGAGAAGGAAATTACAGAAAAATTTACAGTGGACAAAATAATAGATGACTTTTATTTGATGAAAGAGCGACGGGCGAAACTTAAATAAAGAAGTATGAATTTTTTTTTATGTTAGCTTTATAATTTTTTAATCATTATTATGACTATTTAACTTGCAAACTTGATTATAGTTTATTATATATTATTCTTTTAGTTCATATAACTTTATTGTACATTTAGTTGTTTGGCCCCCCTTTGCTAAATTTCTGGCTCCACCCCTGGATGTATGGATCTTTTCACATGACTAAAAAGATAACAAGTTAAAATCTTTTTGAAACTCTCTACAATCATCTATTATTTTCTCAAAATAAGAATAGTCTTCTTATTATATATATATAAAAGAATAGTCTTCTCAAGCCCAGCTGCTCACGAGCAATTCGGTATTCGGATCAATAAAAATTCATTTAAATTCGCTTATTGAAGTTTGTTTAATAAACATGCTGAACTCAAACTATACAAAACTTAGTTCGTGAAGCTCGCGAACAAGGTCGAATAGAAACCCGTGAGCTAGCTCATAATTTTAATGTTTAGTATTTTGATTTTAGATATATAATATATAAATTCGTATTGTAAAAAATATTTTATAAAATATATTATTAGAATAAAATCATAATTTTTATTAAATATATTGTAATTTATTCAATAAATAATTTATTTTTAATTTTTAATGTACAATTTTAATTTACAGTTTGTATTTTTTAAAATTTTTTAGGCTCATTTAAGCTCGCGAATAATTCGTGAACACCAAATGGGATAGTGAGCTCGGCTCGAGCTCGAGCTCGAGCTCGACTCGATTATAAATGATCAAATCCAAACTAGTCAAAGTTTGGCTCGATTCGACTCGATTACACCCCTAATTTTCTCCACCTGCTGTAACGCTTGAACCACTAGCAATGCATCCATTTCAACAGTTATGCTTAGAACATGAAGGTCCCTCAACTAGGGGTATAATCAAGCTGAATCGAGCCGATCTTTGGCTAGCTCAGGCTTGGTTCATTTACAATTGAGCCGAGCTCGAGCTGAACTCGTTACCCCACTTGGTGTTCACGAGCTGTTCGCGAGCTTAAACGAGCCTAAAGAAATTTAAAAAATATAAATTATAAATTAAAATTATACATTAAAAAATTATTTATTAAATAAATTATATATTTAATAAAAATTATAATTTTATTCTAATAATATATTTTCTAAAATATTTTTTACAATACAAATTTATATATTATATGTCTAAAAACAAATTACTAAATATTAAAATTACGAGCCGACTCATGAGATTGTTCGCAAGATTCATAAGCTAAGTTTTATTTAATTTGAGTTCGACTCGTTTATTAAATGAGCTCAAACAAATTTTTATCAAGTCGAATACTGTGCTGTTCACAAGCAATTCGGCTTGTTTGCACCCTACCCTCAACCAGCTCAAGGCCTTACGACAGCCCATTGCCTCAGATAAAGCAGGGTCATCAATGCCATGCACTACCGCATTCCGACCTGCAACCAGCCTCCCAACACTGTCTCTAACTATGCATCCCACACCAATACATCCCCTGTCTTTTTTTTTTTTTTTTTTTGAAATGATACATCCCCTGTCTTTAAATGCTGCAGCATTGATATTGCATTTCAACATTCCATTTTAAGGAGGAGACCATTTTTCATTAAGAGGCCTAGTAGAGACCCTTTGAACATCAGTAATAGATTATTATATTATAACTTTGTCAATTTTATAAATTCGACAAATTATTATAAGAATATAATTAAATTTATATTAACAAAATTTTATTTATCTAATATTACTTATAACCATATATTTTCTAAAAGTTAGTTTATGGAATTTTTATAACCATAAGTTTTTTTCTAAAAGTTAGTTTATGGAATTTTTGTTATATAAATAAAATAGAAATTTTAAGATTTTCAAGTAGAAATATTCTATTAAATTTTAAGCAAAATTGAAATTAAAACAGCTAATAATTATTATCTAATTATTAGCTAAAACAATAATCATTTAAAAATAGTGGATAGAATGTTTTAGAGCAAAAAATAATAATAACATTAAAAAATATTGAAAAATATGAAGAATAATTGTTCAATGAAAGTGATATTTTAATGGAGATAAATTGGCACAAATAAATAGTATAGATTAAAAATTAATTTTTTAAGAAAATAGTTTTAATATTTTTTATATGTTGTTTTTCAAAAATATTAAAACTTTTAATTATAGATAAGATTTTAAATAAGAAGTTTGTTAATTTATTTTAAAAGAATATTAACATTAAAAAATTAGAGAAAAATGAATGCATAATTATTAAAGTAAAAATTTATTAAGACTATAATATGATATTGGATTGTTATGTAGAAAAATTGTACTTTTTATTTTATTAAAATTTGATGAGAAAAATCAAATTTTAATTTATTAAATTTTTTTATTCATATAATAATTGACAAGAAACATAAAGATGAAGAGATGAAGTATAGTTTTTAAAAAAAATGTTTACTAAAATTACAACATAAAATTAAAAATGATGTCTTTTTATATGTGTGACACCTCTCCCTATTGATATTGGCAAATTATATCATGGACCCCTGTCCATATTACTATATGGACCAGGAATCCTCACACGTGTAAAACACTGTATTTTACAACGCTTTTGCATCTATCACTTTTTTAGTGCTCTGTATCCTAGAACTAGCTAACGAAGTAGGTTAGAACTATCTAACGAAGTAGGTTGTTCCCGTAGAATCAATCAACAGAAACCTTTACATGAACTTGTAGCCAAAGATTTTGCAGGGTTTTGAGTGAAAGTATTTTTTGTTTATCAAAAAATTATTTTTTTATTTTATTTAAGTT
Source organism: Mallotus japonicus (assembly GCA_949634005.1). Taxonomy (NCBI): domain Eukaryota; kingdom Viridiplantae; phylum Streptophyta; class Magnoliopsida; order Malpighiales; family Euphorbiaceae; genus Mallotus; species Mallotus japonicus. The sequence goes on from CATIWK010164656.1 coordinate 5,146, forward strand.
TTATTTATAATTTTAGTCAAAATAAGATTTTTATTCAATAATTTTTTTTAGTTTTTAATTATAATACAGTGGTTGAATTTTATTTTTATTTATAATTCTGGTCAAAATAAGATTTTATTCATTAAAAAATTACTTATTTTTTAGTTTTTAATTATAATAAATAAATTTTTATTTGTATTTTTATTTTAACTAAATAATGTAGGTTCATTACTTAAATAATGCAGATTCATAAGATAAAATATGTAGATCTATTACTTAAATAATACAAGTTCATAAGATGCAAGTTCATAAAATAAAATCATGTATATTCATTACTTAAATAATGTAGCCTTTGAGCACTTGGCCTTAAAGGTGTGGGTGGAGGTTGGGGGTTCAATCCCCCACCCCCCAGTAAATCTTTGGAACCCATGTGTCCCAAGGTATTTAAATGTTGAGATTCCCGCCTAGGGCTGGCTAGTTCCAGCCATGGGGTTGACTCCGTTTAGAAGTTGAAGGTGTTAATCCTCCTCCACTTCCCTGACAAAAAAATAATAATAATAAATAATGTAGGTTCATTGACATTTTACATGCAGGTTCATGTAGGCAACTACTAATGATCCTATAGGCAATTACTAATGAATGTGTAGGCAAATACTAATAAACTTGTCGGCAAACACTAATGAACCCACCATTCATTCATATTGAAATTGTATTATTTAAGTAATGAAGTTACATGTTTTATATAAATGAATTTATACTAGTTAAGTAATGAATCTGAAGTGTAAATATAATTAACTTCTACTATTTAAGTAATAAATTTATATTATTTTATATTAATTTTTATTTATATTTCTATTTAATAATATTAATTAATAATTTATTTAATATTAATATATTAATATTAAATAAATTAATATTAATATATTAATATTAATAAAACAAGTAAAAAAAAAGTGTTATAAGTATTCATCCATCATTGAAAATTCAATACTGTTTTTTTTTTTCAAAATTAACCACCAATTATGTTGATAATATAGAAGAAAGTTGATGTGATGGGTGCATAGGTTAGTAGGATGGGAAGGAGTTTCCGAAAAAAAAAAAGGATGGGAACGGGTGTGAAATACACAGAGTGAGTGTGGATGATTAGTTTGGTGATTGATTGTTAAAAGTTGGGTTATATGTATAGTGTAGAGCCTGTGGGGTTGAGAGGAGGAAGAGTTTTTTTCTTTACATGTGTTAGGATCATATTGTAACATAAACAGAGGTCCATGGTGTAAGAATTGAATTTGGGGTATGTATTTAACTAGGACTTTTAAAAATTATTATAAACTTTTTTAAAGTGAATGATTTTTGTAGAGTTTATAGATTTTTTAATAATTTTTATAGAGTTTATGACTTTTATAGACTTTATTTTGAAAAACTTTTATAGAGTTTATGAATTGTTAACGACTTTTATAGATTTTATTTTGAAAGACTTTTTATAACTTTTATTGACATTGTATATCTTTTATTGATTTTAATTTATATATTTTGACCTAATAAATTAAATTTTTTCATCTAATAAAAATAAAATTTTTAAAACAATTATTGAAAGTGAATTTCTTTAATTAATTTTTTTAAATAATTAAGATATATGATAAAATTATTTAATTTTTATATAATAATAAATAAAAACCCGTATATATGTATATATACTCTAATATTATTTTTTATGAATTTAATTTATTTTATTTTATTTTACAGTTTTCTAATAGCCCTAATATTATTTGCCCCATCTATTTTGTGCAGCCGTCCTCTCTTCTCCTCGTTCCTTTTTCATTTTTATTTTTCAATCGACTCATCCTTTCAAGTGTGGCTTCACCGCCTCATGTAGACCCCCGCGATGGCTCCGCCGCTGTCACCAACCCTTCTCCACCAGCGTTTAATCAAGTGGGTACTTAGTATCTTCTCATATCATTGTCTCTTTCAATTCATTTCTTTTATTGTATTTTGTTATGCAACTATAAATCCGCTACATTTCTTGAATTGATCTGCTGTGACTTTCAAGATTACATCTTTTCATTTGAAATTGATTTCAATGGGCAGATATCAGTGAATGGTAAAAAGTTGTCAATGTAATGGATCTATCAGATGCAGTGATTGTGAAATCAAGCAGATTAAAGTCTGTTGTGTGGAATGATTTTGATAGGGTTAAGAAAGGTGACACCTTTGTAGCTATTTGTAGACATTGTAAGAAAAAACTTAGTGGCTCAAGTACTAGTGGAACTTCTCATTTGAGGAATCATCTAATTAGGTGTCAGAGAAGATCAAGTCATGGCATTGTGCAATATCTTTCAAAGAAAAAGGAAGGAAACCTTGCACTTGCAAATGTTAACATTGAGCAAGAACAGAGAAGGGATGAACCCCTTATTGTTGTTAATTATAAATTTGATCAGGGGCAGATTAAAGATGATGCTGTTACTATTGCTAGTAGTAATTTGGGTAACTTGGATCATAGGCGAAGTCATTTGGATTTAGCTCGTATGATTATTTTACATGGTTATCCAGTGCATATGGTTGAGCATGTTGGATTTAGAATTTTTGTTAAGAATTTACAGCCTTTGTTTGAGCTTGCGACGCCTGATAGAGTGGAAGCGGATTGTATTGATATTTATTCACAAGAGAAACAAAAGGTTTATGAAGTATTGGATAAATTAACTGGCAAAATTAGCGTTAGTGCTAATCTATGGTCTGCTTTAGATGGTGCTGAGTACTTGTGTTTAACAGCACATTATATTGATGAAGGTTGGCTATTAAAGAAAAAGGTTTTGAATTTCATTTTTGTTGATCCAACCCATACAGAAGATATACATTCAGAAGTCATAATGTCATGTTTGATGGATTGGGATATAGACCGTAAGCTTTTCTCAATGACATTTGATAATCATTCTTCCAATGACAACATTGTCCATAGAATTAGAGACCGCTTGTCCCAAAATAGGTTTCTCTATTGCAACGGTATGTTATTTGACATACGTTGTGCTGCAAATCTTGTCAATCTGATGGTTCATGATGCATTGGAAGATCTCCTTGAGGTGACACACAAGATTCGGGAAAGCATTCGGTATATTAGAAGTTCACAAGAAACTCAAATGAAGTTCAATGAGATTGCTTTACAAGCTGAAGTTGAGAGTCAGAAATGCTTGTGTCTTGACAATCCATCACGATGGGACTCTACGTATTTTATGCTTGAAGCTGCGCTGGAGTACAGGTGGGCATTTTCCCTTCTTCAAGAACAAGACCCTGCCTATGATTTGTCTCCAACTGATTTAGAATGGGAAAGGGCAGGGACAATTTTAACCTACTTGAAACACTTTGTTGAAGTTACTAATGTCTTTGTGAAAAACAAGTGTCCAACTGCGAATACGTATTTTCCTGAGATTTGTGAGATTCACCTGCAGTTAATTGATTGGTGCAAGAACCAAGATGATTTTATTAGTTCTATGGCAGTGAAGATGAAAAATAAGTTTGATGAATACTGGGAAAAATGCAGTTTTGCTTTAGCAGTTGCAGCTATGTTAGATCCTCGATTCAAGATAAAGTTGATTGAGTATTATTATCAACAAATTTTCGGTAGTGGTTCTGCTGAGCTAATTGATGAAGTTTTTGAGTATATAAAGGCTCTGTACAGTGAATATTCAATTGGCTCTCCATTAGCTTCATTTGATGAAGGACTAGCTTGCCAGGTTAGTGGTAGCAGTAGCAGTGGCGTGTCACTTGCCTCTGAAAGGGACTGTAAGGATAGACTTACTGGATTTGACAAATTTCTCCATGAAACTTCCCAGAGTCAAAATGCAAAGTCAGATTTGGACAAGTACTTGGAAGAACCTCTATTTCCTCGTAGTGTTGATTTCAACATATTAAATTGGTGGAAAGTTCACACTCCGAGGTATCCTATCCTTGCAATGATGGCTCGAAATATCCTAGGAATTCCCATGTCAAAAGTTACACCGGAGCTTGCTTTTAACAGTGGAAGGAGGGTGCTTGATCGGGAGTGGAGTTCACTGAGACCAACTACTGTGCAAGCTTTGATGTGTTCACAAGATTGGATTAGTGAAGTAGAAAAATGATACCCTTTCAATATTATTCTGTAAGTTTGAATATTTTTTGTCTATATACTTCCTCTTCTAGTAGCATGATAAATGCTGGTTATCTTTCAAATGAGTACAATCTATATCATCCAACCCCTGTCATTTTGCAGACTAGCTAGTCAAATAATATGGTTACTTTCCTCTTTCAAAGCACTACATACATCTCAATCTCTAATAGATGAAATTAATACCCGTTTCCTTTTTTTCCTCATTAGATTTGGTAGATTGTCATGATATGATTATTCTTAGTAATATATTTTGGAGATTCAAGACAGGTGCAGTCATGTTTATGGAGACATTATTTTCCAATGCCATGCATTATATTTTTGCTTGCTTGAATTGAGACTTGTGCTGTGACAGTTGCGCTGCCTCAATAATTTCTAGATTTGGCTGTATTTTGAAGGATAGATCTCTGCTTATGGAGGACATATCAAGATCATGACTAACTTCTACAGATAGAGGATTTCATGAATTTAGTTTATTGTTATTGCCCTATTTGTGTTGAATGAACTGCTTCCAGGTCTTCGCACTACACCACCTTCCTGGTTTGTACATCACATAACACTTTGAGGTGCCTTTTCTACTAAGAATGGAACAAAAAAAATGACAAGAAATTACCTCTGTTATTATGTCCGTCTTTGGGATGGTAAGAGATTTACTGAAATGGATAAGGGAATAACAAGAAATTGTTTTTTTTTATGAACAAATGAAGACTTACTGTTCATGCACCATTTACCAGGCAATTGCTGACTGATAAAGGCCCATGAACAAGCTTATACACACCCCCAAGCCACAAGAAATTGTTAAAGAGCCCATTTTTCCATTATAAGGGTTTATTTATTTATTTTTATTTTTATTTATTTTTGGTGTTAAGGGATAGTATAGTCAAATGATAAAATATTTCATTTGTGATATTATTATAAAGGTCATTTTAAAATTTCTGACTAACACAGGATGGTACAACTATCTTTATCACAAGTTCAAGGGTTTTTGGTAGAATGTTTAAAATTATTAACAAAAGGTCTTTGAATTTGCATTTGATGGTCAATTAATTTATAAATAACTTTTTTTGCTGAAAATTTTATCAATTTGACAAATTGGGTTAGTTAGTTCAGAATAATTTTTTAATTAATTCACCCCCACGCTTTTGTATATTGACTAGTTAGGTTTAATTTGTTAATTTTTAATGTATGCAAGACATGAATTAGTGAAAATTTGAATTTAGTTTTTTTTTTTTAATTTTTTAGGAATTAATATTCAATTTAAAAATAAATTAAACATTAAAATATGTAAAAATACTCGAAAATATCATTAATATATAAAGTTGATTTAAAATGATCAATTTTTTTTTAATTTTAAAAATTAAAAATTAAGTTGAATCAATTCAACTTCTGAACTGCGGTTGTATATTACTCATATGTATAATTAAATAATAATGAAAGTAGTTTTAAAATTAATTTTTTATTTTTATTTTTATTTTTTAAAGTTTAGATATATAAAAAAATTAAGCTTTTTGTGGCCAGTGTGTTGATCAAAGCTTCTAAGGTGTTAGATGCGAGAATGACACGGAAGTTATATTGGGTGGTTTCGCTTCTTTAGATGAAGAGATTGATTGGTTTTTGTCAAAGGCCCCAAAAATGGGACGTTCCTCTAATTTCTAACACCGTGGTTCATAAGACTAACCAAAATGACTGCAGGTATCATGTGTCAACTGCTATTTTTTATTTTTTATTTTTTTTCATATTCTTGGTTTAAAAATGTCATGTTTTTTTAACTTTCTTTAACATATGAATCGTGTATGTATTATTGTGAATATGCTTGATGCCTGTGGACATATATGCTTTTTTTTAAAACGATAATCATAGCCTCTAGTACTTAATTTGAAATTACAGATTTTTCGAGAGCTTGATGTTTCCAGAAGTTGAATATGTTGTGCCCGTTACATCATTTTGTGGGCCATTACACACCTTAAATTAAGTATGCTTTGGCTTACACTACTGTATCTTCTACCTTGAAGTGCCAGTGCATTTGTCTTTCCAATGTTTATTAGAAGGATAATGATTTATGTCTTTACTAACGACATAAATAGTATATTAACAGAGGGAGAAATTTTTTTATGTCATCAATTTCTAATTGATTAGCCCCTCTTACATTTGGGGGTCAAACATTTAATTTTAACGTAAAAAGTTTTATCTTTTAGTACCATTGACAACACTATTCATATCATTAATAGCGACATGTATCATTGTCTTTATTAGAATTTAGTTGTTCCATTTGTTCTGTCCTTTTGTTCATATGGATGTGGAGAGGGACTTTATGGCATGTACAATGCTTTTCATCTGTTGTAAAAGATAACAGTGAATTTGAAAAGCCTTTTACGTTACACTCTTAAAAATAGTTATATATTTATCGGTTACAATATTCAACGACAGTTATTTTCTGTTTTCTTTGTAATACTGTTAATAGTTTTCCAATATTGTGTTTTCTAGATTTGGGTTGTTTTTTGTTAATTTCTAACCAAAAACCACCAAAATCTACTGGTTTCTCTGTTTTCTTTGTGATATTTTGTTGATAAATAATTTGGTTGAGCTTTAAGCTTAATATGTGTGGTTTCATTTCATTTTGCAGTGATATCTATTTTGATAGGGAGGTATTGCAGATGGATTTTGTTGGATCACTCCCACATGCAAGAAGTCATCAATAAACAAAAGGAGAAGATTAAATGATGAAGCTCACATTTTTTGTCTCAATATTCAAGCTCCCACCGCATCTTGCCGGAAGACAAAGGTCCTAGCTACCCCTACTGCTGTTTCTCAAAGCACAAATCTTCTTCTAAAGTGCTTTTGTAAAATTTGCTCGTCTGATCTCCAACTTTAATGGCATTCTCAAGACCGTTGTTGGGTTAATGAGTTCTTAGAAACTCATTCTTGAATTTTTCTCTTCTCAACCATGGCTGCTGGTGCTTAGGTTTTGCCTTAACAAATCTAGGGTTTCACTAGGGAAGATGATGAGTGTGGGATATGGACTTGCTTATTGGTGTGGGCTGTTATTAAATTTGTTTGTTGTTGGGCCCCTATTATATTATCTTATTATTATCTAATGAAAGTACTTATTGTTGTTCAAAAAAAATAAAAATAGTTAATTTTGGTGTGTGCGAAGATCTTTTTCTATCTCTTATGTGTCTATTGTTTTGCTTTTCCAAGTAAAAATATGAAAAAAAAAATTAAAATATTATGTTCATTTTTCTTTTATTTTAGCTAAAAATGGATATATAATCAATAGACACAAGCTTACCAAAGCTCAAGTGAATTAAAATATTTTAGCAAAGATTTGACTAGTTTAATTAAATTACATGTCAAGAAAAGAGATTAAAGAACAAATAATTAAAAGCGAAAAACTATTAAGAAATATCAACCAAATTAATAAGATCTTTATTTCCAATTATTTTTAATTGAACTACAATACCAGACCATGTGCTACGCACAATGCAGTTGCCATGTTGCAGGCTTATTTTAGAGGTTTTGGATCTTGAAGTTTATGGTATGGTTAATAGTAAGGTAACTCATATGTCAAACTAATTAGAATGACAGATTAGCACAGAATTATTAGAATTCCGATTATTATATTACAATGAAGGTACATTAAAAATAATCTAATAAATTTTTTTTTCCTTTTCCTAAACAGAAATGAGAATATGTTTCATGAAACTTGTAACATGTTTTGTTTATTTTTGGTTTATTTTAATATATTTTTATTTATGTTTCGTATAATATTTGTTTATTTTTTGTATATGAAACAATCTCTTACATTTTATTCAGTTTCATGAAAAATGTTGATAATCTCACTATATTTTTCCAACTATTTAGATATCAAGTGATATATTTATTTCTAAATAAATATAATGTATTATAACTGGAAGACATGTATTAAGTGTCTCTTATTTTTTTAAAATGTTATTTTAGTTTTATTCAATTTTGAATATTTTTTGTTTATATTATATATATGAA
>CATIWK010164684.1:0-25609 GCA_949634005.1 Mallotus japonicus
CACTGTGGATGCATTGAATAATGGTGCTGTTGATAATTCTGAATTCGGGTCCATTATAGCTGAATGTAGAGAGGTGTTAAATCAGAATATTAGTTTCAAATATAGCTTTGTTAAGAGAGAAGCTAATAGTATTGCTCACTGTCTAGCTCGAGAATCACTTGTTTTGGGTGGCTTTCAGCAGTGGCAGGATCCTCCTCCTTTCATAGAGGGTCTGTTTAGTGATGTATCCGTGCTTTAGTTCTTATTGTTTTTTTCGTTTTCAAAAAAAAAAAAAAGAAGCATGGAATACATTCTTTTGTTTTCAAAATAATTTTCTCAAGTATCTGCAATCAACTAATTAATATGTGGTGGTGCTGGTGGTGTCATTATAGGAAAAATTGCTAGGGATTTAGTTGTTACTGTTTTGCCCCTAAATAATAAATTTTAGTGGCAAAATATAACTTCACCGCCAAAATGTTGCAAAAGGTTTTACTAGGTAAATTTATTTCATTTTCACTACAAAATAGATTAATGCTCTAGTGGCTAAAGTTTTTATTTGCCTATGGAGTTGAGCATTGTGCTATTTTTATAGTGAATTTATTGTCACAATTACATATCAAACCTTTGTACTTTTTTTCCCCCGGAATTATGTAAGTTTTAGTGGTAAACTAGTGTATTTACCCGTGCACGGGTATGTATTAAATTAATATTTAATTTTTAAAATATGATTAAATTGTCTATATTTTAGTTTTTGGTTATGATGATTATATATATTTTTAGAGAAACTTTTTAAATAATTTTATTTGTGTCTAATGATTGATAATTTTATTTTTATTAAGTAAATAAAATATGACACAAATATATATTTTGACAGTTAAAAAGGAATGGAGGGAGTAATAAATTATTTGTGTCTAATGATTGATAATTCGTGTCTAACTTTTACTAATGAGCAATTTTTTAAATTGTTTACAATCAATTTTATTTAATTCATTTAAAATATAATGAGAAAAGCTTGCAATATATTGAAGATAATAAATTGAAAGAATTTTTTCAATGTATTAATTTTTTATTATATTTTTTGTGCACTACGTATTAGAAATTTTTTGATAATTGATGGTAGATAAGAGGTATTTAACCCAACCCTTTGAGACTAACGTTTTGTGCTGTTTGGGAGTATGAAACTCCAACTATATCATTTAGATGACATTTGGGAATGTGCAAGAGAGATATCAATGTAACTTTTACTTTAATGTTGTAAAAAAGATGTAAATCTTACAAATATTCATTATAATATATATATATATATATATATATATATATTTTAAAACTAATCGCCACTAATCGCCACTCGTATATATTGAAGAAAGTAACCAATATTTTCAAAGAATATCATACACAAAAACAACATAATCTAAGAAATACAAAATAGAAATTAAAAGAAAAATACATAACAACATTTTAAACAAAAATTGGCTCCAATTAGACTTTTTTTTTTTTGTTAAAAGCTCCAATTAGACTTAAATAATATTAAAACTAAGTTATGTTAAAAAAAATTCAAGAATGGGCTTCAGGATAGATAAATCCAACATGTTATCCACAATCTTTTTTTTGATCAAACATGTTATCTACAATCTTTTACAAATCTTTATGACCAAAACAAATGAAAAGTTCTTAATATATATATATATATATATATATATATTTGAGAATGAAAAGTTCTTAATATTAATACCATACTCTATTATGCAAAAGTGAAACTATTTACTAATAATTCCAAGAAATTACATGTTTGATGAACTGTCATTAGGCATATTGAACCAGACTTGAAAAATCGAAGTCCAAGCAGAGTACAATTTATAACCCAAAAAACAAAAGAAATGCATAAATTCCAAAGACAAAGCAGAAGAGCTAACCAAATACATATCCCCTGCCACGAAGCCTCTATAATACCTTCTTGGCCTCAAGCATTCATCCTTTACTCACGAGCCACCTTGGAGGCTCCAGCAAGTAGAATATGGTCAAAGCCAAATAAATAACAGAGGGAACAGAAAGGACTCCAAGCATCAATCTCCAACTTAGGGTTGTTGTTAAGGACATCTCAAACACCACACCTACAAGAAAGAAACATCCATCAGATCCAGCGAATAGTGTAAGAATATTTAATAAGCCCCTAATCTCAGGTGGTGCGGTCTCAGATATGTAAACTGACACAAGAGTGACTGCCAAACCAATACCAAATCCATCTAAAAGTCTCGCCAACAGTAGAATATAAACATTGGGCGACCATAGCATCACAATACCACTAAGACAATAGAGTACAAAAGAGATAATTAACATAGGACAGTGGCCTAACCAGTTTGATATGGCTCCAGAACATGTAGTTATCAAAGTGGCTCCAATAAGTGACATGGCCACAATCAATCCTTCTATAATTGGTTCGCTTTCCAAATTAAATTTTCTCTTGCACAAAAAATCACTGAGCGATGTAGTCTGTTCTCCAAACTTGTAGGAGGCAATCAAATCACAGAAATGACAGTAGCACTACAATCAATCAATTCACGTCATTTGTTATTCAAGATGAATCATATGTATTCAGAAGGAAAATTAAAATCACCAATTGATAGTTCTCATATGGTGTTTGTCAAATTGGTATTTGAGACAAGGATGCCTTGAATAATGGGAATCTCTGCAAGCCATCCAATGGTTTATATAGAGATTTGTTGTTTGAAGCTATGAGCTTCAACTCCATATTCAAAGTTAATAAGCCGAAAGATTCCAAGGCAAGAGATCAGTTCTATAGCTCGCTGAGCATCCCTCTTTCCCTTTGTTTCATCCTAAATCATGCAAATCAACAACAATTAAAAGAAACAAAATAGATTCACTAATCCACACAACAATCACAAAAAAAATCACCGATAATAAATCACTAAAAAGTACACACTAAAAAGAAACACGACAACAACGGGATTGATACCTTTGCAACGTTCGCTTGTGATGTATGGCTTTCTGAATAGAATAAGCATGATGAGCACATCTACCATTCTCTAGCAAAATATTTATTTACAAGGAATAGATCTAGGAGAGCCTGTTGCACAGAGGAGGAAGAAGCGGTGGTGGGTGAAGAAGCAGCTAGTGGTGCATCATCAGAAGGAGAAGCAGAAGAAGAGTTCATAATTATACAAGGAAAATTGAGAGTAAAAGGGGAAATAACAATTTGTAGAAGACAGAGAGGAAACGTATAGTGTTGTATCATTAAATGAGATATTAAGAATTCGGTTACATAAAAGAAAAAAAAAAAAAAGAGAATGAAGAGAACAAATAGGAAGACAAAAGCATAAAATTAAAGAGAATGAAGAGAAATAGGACAGAGAATACATCAAACACAAAGAAATACGGAGAACAAAGAGAAATAGAAAAAAGGAGGAATAGTGGTGCCACGTTAGACGATAGAAATTTTTAAGGCATTCGTTTTCATTATATATATAGATTATTGCCTGCTAAGTAATATAAAAGAAACAAATATTTTAAGTTTTTCCTCTCCCAATGAAAGTGGTTTTCAGTAGTAATACTTCATTACCATTAAAAAAAAACTATTTATTTATTTATTTATTTATTTATTTATTTTTTGGCAGGTGGAGACAGTAATTGGGAGAGTTGGTCCATTTTGAGACTAAATTATATTAGTGGCTTAAATATTGTAACATGACACATCCATATTTATGAAATTGGTAGCTAGGTTTGTATTTACAAACTGTGATTCCTAGGCTTGGCAAAGCTGTTTCATTTTAATTTTTTTGTTTGTTTGTTTTTTTTTTTTTTTTGGGAACAATAGATGATTCATTAAGACCGCATGCAAGGTTAAGCCCTGCCAAACAAGAACACAACATATAAACGTGAAGTCATTAATGTTAGGGGTGGCCACGCCGAACCGGAACTGGCATGAACCGGACCAAAATCGTCCTGTTTTCAGTTCAGGATTGGTTCAAATTTTTTTTGAACCGTGAACCGATGGTTTCGAACCGGAATTGCCGGTTCAACGGTTCTGAATCGGATTTAAATATATATATATATATTGGTAGATTTTTTTTTAAGTCACAATCATTTAATTTTATTTTTATATATAACCGATTATTTAATGAAAATATTAGAGAATAAATATAGATAAAATAATTTTGATAAAATAAAAATTGTAAATTATTTGCAGAAAATAGAAATTTATATATAATTTATATTATATATAATAAAGTGTCAATATGATAATATGACATTCAAATGTTTTGCAGGGGTGTATTCAATTAGGATTTTAATAGATTTTAATTGATTTCAAAAGTTAGGTGGTATTCAATTAGAACTTTTATGGAGTCTAGGAAAGTTAGGGGTATTCAATTAAGATTTTTAAAAACTTAAAAAATGTCTATAAAAGTTAGGAGGTATTCAATTATAACTTTAATAGAATCTATAAAAGTAAGGTGATATTCAAAAAGTCATTGACTTTTATAGACATTAGACTTTCATTTACTTTTACAGACTTTTTACTTGATGGTATAAATAAGAAAATCTAAAATATTTTCTTCTACTCTCCCTCAAGATTTCAACAGACTTTTTTGTTTTAGGTTTACCCTATCCTACGAGGAAAAAAAGAAGGGAAAAAAACGATCTTCAAGTGACCTTGAAGTGATCTTGGTAATTCTCCAATCTTTTTTGGAATTGATTTTGATTTTGGATTCGTGTGGCTTCATTATTTTGTTGGTTTATTGATTTTTGTTTGTTGGCTTCATGATTTTAATTTTGTTGGCTTCATGATTTGATTTTGTTGGATTATCATGAAGTGGGTTTAGTAATAATCGTGACCTATGTACACATTATGCTTGCATCAACAATTTCATTGACTGCCGTAAAATGGTTCTAGCATAATAAAATTTTCATAATAGCATAAAGTGTCCAGACTAGAGATATAGGCAATGGTAGCCAATGACGTCATGGTTTTGGTCCTAGAATTTGCTTCACCTAAGAAATTAGTAATATCAAAATCAGTCACATGTGCAACCATTATTTCATCAAGCAAGATATTGCTTAGCTTCAAGTCGGTGTTGTGTATTCAACATCTAGAATGGACTGGATTGGAGGCTTGGAGCAATCTCATGTTTGGGCAGATCATTTGGGTCTATAAAATTTTAATAGTTGGTGAAAATTATTAAATATTTGTTAATAATAATTTTAGAAATATATTCTAATAATTTTTTTAATAATTATTGTTGATAATAATTTTAGAAATATATTCTAATAATCATTGTTGTTAATAATTTTTAATTTTTAATAATTTTAATAGTTGTAAATATTTTTTAGTGGATTGTGGATTTCCAAATCGGCTCCAGTTTTTAGCTCCTTTCCGAGGTGTCCGATATCACCTTCAAGATTTCCATGGTCAAAGTCGTCATCCTGAAAATCCAAAAGAGTTATTTAACCTTCGTCATGTTTCTTTGAGGAATACAATTGAGAGATTATTTGGTATATTTAAATCGCGGTTTACCATTTTCAAAATAGCTCCTCTATTTCCATTTACCACGCAAGCGGAGCTAGTGTTAGCTTGTGCAGAATTGCATAACTTTCTTCGAAAGGATTGTCGTTCAGATGAATTTCCAATTGACCCAGATACTGAAATTTCATCTTCACATATACCAGCTAATCAAGAAGAAGAGTTTGAACCATTTATTGAAACTCAAGAGCAACAAAGAAATATTGCTAATGAATGGAGAGCAACTATAGCTAATGATATGTGGAGCAATGTTGAGCATATGGATCCTAATGTTGAGCAATGTTGATCAACTGTCTTCTATTTCTAGATATTATTGACTTCACCATAACATATTTTAACAATTTTTCATGTTGTGTTTTATCTGATCATGAAATATGTTGATCTTCATATAGATTCTTATATGCTTTTTCTCGTTAAAATAAATATCTTAAATTATTAAAAAAATAAATTGAAAGCTTTACTTTTATTAATTTTGTAAAAGTTTATTTTTATTATATGAGAAATATATGTTTGTTGCATTAAAATATGTATTTATCAAAATCAATAAAAGTTGGTCAATGTCTGTAAAAGTCTATAAATGTCTATAAAATTCTTTTAAAATAAAGTCTATGAAAGTTATTGACAAATTTATAAATTCTATGAAAATCATTAGAAGTTTATAAATTTTATAAAAGTCATTCACTTAAAAAAAATCTATATATGTCTTTTAAAATCCTAATTGAATACACCGCCCTTAGGAAAGGGAGGAAGAGATAAGAATTTCTTTTATTTATTGACGGGGAAATCTTCTTATATTTTCCACAGTTACCTATTCTTACGCTCATCTATTTCCATAGATAATTTAGAAATTTAAAATAAACTGCACTCAAAAGAAAATGGGTAGTAATATATGTTGTTACCCTCCACGTCTACAGTGACATCGAGGGTAGGACAATTACATCTCTGTCTTTTTATTTTTTTTTTTGAAAATTCAATTTTTTTGAATTTTTTTTAAATCTAAACATAAGTTGCATACGAGTGAACCCGTCGTGTAAAAATTTAAATATCCGTAGCCTATAAATTTTTTTAATAATTTAATAAAAAATTGAAATGAGAATAGTATAATAATTATATCATAGCCCATGATAGCATCATGGGCCGCACGATGCCGCGACATAAATCTTTATCCACTGAAAGTAGGGAAGTACAAAATTGAGTAGCTTCTACCCTCATGATTATTTTTTTTTTCGCCTAGCGACTTTGGTGGAAGATGAGGATAAGGATGAAACTTCACAATTCATGAAGCCTTATCATAATTAGTTTAAACCAACTTTTCTTCACTGATGCTAGGAATAGGATATTACAGAAAACACATAAATTTAAGACCCACAAATTTTACCGTCTTTAAAGGACAATCATTGAGCAATCTCCCATTTTCAATTCTTATTATAAATGCTGAACCATATATATGTATATCTTCTCCTTTAAAAAAACAAAGGGTCGACAACATATACATAAATTAATTAAGAACCCTGTGCAAAATTTATTTAACCAATTTAAAAGATCTGATTGATTATCAAGTTAAAACAAAAGAAATGGCAAACAACAAATTTGCTGCTCTGTTGGTTATTATGTGCCTTGTTCTTGTTGCTGCTGTTCAGCTTTCTCGAGCGGAGGATTTCAATCGTGACAAATGCTACAGTGACTGCTATGACGAATGCATAAGTACCGATCACACCTGGGAATTGTGCGAACCCAAGTGCGACACTGACTGCTTCAACGGAGTTGCCGGTAATTAAATCACATGCATCCTATTTCTTCAATTTTCTCCGGTTACTTATCATGACAGATTAAAATTTTTGGCCGGGATATATATATATAATTTTTGGTATAGTGAGTAGTGACATGAATGATATTTTCCCATATGCATAAATTTATCAAAAAATTTCTGTATATTTTGAAAGTTTCCAAAAAATATATGGAGTAATACAATAATTTTATATACACAGTAACTCACCGTTCACATTGTTACTCGCAGCACCAGAGATGGATTTAGCATGGGAGCAATGGAGGCACTTGCCCCCCTGCCCCCAAAAGATCCCTATATATAGAAAATAAAATTCTATACGTATACATTTGCCTTATATATAAAGTTCAAGTTTGTCCCCACTTTTAAAAGTTTTCCTACTTAACAATTTAACTTTATCTTACAAATCTATTTATATGTAGTTTAGAATAACTTAAAAAATTAATTAGTATTTTATAAATTAAGCTAATTGATTGTTTGATTTAGAATTAAAATTATAAATTATCTAACTTAAAGATTTTATATTTAATCTCGACTAATTCAAAATTCATAATTTGTAAATATAATATAAAATTAGAAAAATAAAATTAGTATAGTAAACGGCATTGTTTTGTGTGTATGTATATATAGAGTGAGAGAGAGAGAGAGAGCTCCGAGGTGTAAAAATTTTTGGTCGGAATATATAGTTTTGATATCATATGTATTTCTACCTATGTGAGTGTTGCTCCACTCACATATATAATTTTTTTAAGGCTGAATGCAAAGTTTCGTCCCTGAACTTTACATGATTGACTTATAACACTTCTCAACTTTTATTATATTGTATTCAACTTTTAAACTTTTATTTTAAACATTTTTCACCTTTTAATTTATACTTTTTGATTCTATTTAACACATATAATATCAAAACGAATAGAAATTTAATTTCAAATGAGTTTTAAACACATAAAATGCTAAAATTAGCTTCAAAACAATATAAATAGAATTAAAAATTGATATTAGAAAAGTTAGAAAATTTTTATTTTTAGTTATATTCTTTCTTTCATTAAACATTATTTTAGTTTATATAAGTTTCTCTTGTATTCAAATCAATATTGATTTATAAAATACTTCGATTTTATGGATTATAGGGGGTTAGATAGGCTTAAAATAAAAGTTTAAAAGTTGAATAGAACATAATAAAAATTGAGAAGCGCTACTAGGGGTGTGCAAAACTGAACCGACCCGAAAATCCAGTCCGAAACTGAAGTTGGTTCGGTTTTGATTTTAGAATTTTTGTAAATTTCGGGCGGAACCCGAACCCAACCGAAAACCAAGTTTTATTATATTATATATATTTTTTACCTGAAAGTATAGCAATATAGCTCATTAGCAAGGTGGTAAAGGCAATAAATCTATATCCATAGGTGTCGAACCGAAGCTAGGGGTCGAACCGGAGCCTCTCAGGCGGAAGAAGCGCGTTTAGCCATTTGGCTACTGCAGTTTCTTTGTTTTTTTAATTTCGTTTATTATATTTAATATTATTCGGCTAACCCGAAAATCGACGGATACTCAACCAAATAACTTCGGTTCAGATCGGTTTGAGATTTTAAAAAAAAAAAAATCAAACCCAACCCGTCCCGAACCCGCCCGATGCACAGCCCTAAGCGTTAGAGGTTAATTGAGTAAAGTTCAAGGGTGAAACTATGCATTTAGCCATTTTTTTAACATCCCACTCAGGTGGATATATAAATGAGTCCAACACATCAAATATAAGATTAAAATCAATTGACTTATATTAAAATCTAGTTTACACTAATTATATATTACTTGAAGTCTTTGCATTTATCAAATGTGGAATCCATTCACATTTACAACATACACGATGATGGTTCTGATGTACATATGAGTTTTGTGCAGAGAAGATGAGGAGTCGCCGAAATCATGCTTGAGGGAGAGCAGGGCATAATTTTTTTGGAATATTATCTTGTCACACTAAAGATAAATGAGAATGACGAAAATATGTAACACATTGAAGGAGATCCAAATTAATTATCTGTCCAAGAATGACCAAAATATGTAACACATTGAAGGAGATCCAAATTAATTATCTGTCCAAAATTCAATAAATTCTAATTTTTTTTATTTACAACAAAATTATATATTTAACGTGCCTTCTATTTTTGAATAATACATACATTATTCTTTTTTCTTTCTGTGCTATCATTTTTTTTTGTCTAAACTACCGGTATTTAATGTTTATTAAATTTTAATTTAATTTGGACAGAACCATAAAATTGATAAAAATTTCCCAATAACTAATGAAATGAAACTACAAACACTTAAATAGAAACAAACCATGTCAGTTAATTTTAATGGTTTGGTTGTTGGTCATTTCTTTTCTTTTTAGTTCTCATAGTTCAATTCAAAATTCAAAATTATAATTAATGGACAACAAGCTTAATTAATCAATATTTCTTAGTATAATAGAAATTTCTCCATCGTTTATTAGGGTACTTAAAAATTTTTGCGTGAGCTTTAATTTGGTTGTATATGACTGAGCCATGGCTGGGATGTGTTCATTAATGATTACATTAATTGTAATTATTAATTAAAAGTATTATTAATAACATATCATACTAATTAATCTGCACCTCATTATATCAGATTAGGCATGCTATTCTGCCTTGTATATTGTTGTTTCTTTTTGTTCTTACCAAAATTCCCACTAAAAGTTAGAATGAATCTAAAAATGTAAGCTTCGGAATTTCTCAGGGCGGAAGAGTTCAGAATCTCTCTTATTTATTAATAGTGGAAATCTTCTTACAATTTCCATTGCATACATATACACTCATCCACCTCCATGGATAATTTACATAATTTAACACTTCCTTTTTGACATGACAGACTCCTCATACTGTACACATAATACTGCCTCATACCCTTTTGTCTCTTTTTTGTAACTAAACTACATTCAAAAGAAAACAGACAAATCACATAAATAGCACTGAAATTGGTGGTCAAAAAATACACTGTAGCAAAATGAACCAACACATTTTGGAGAGCCACAAACGACCCGTTTCACTAGTGTCTTGTAGAAAATTTTCAAGTTTTATGTTGCTTAAAGTTAACCATGCATTCCTAAAAACTTAAAATAGAGCATCGGTGTTTTCTCTCTGTTCTTCGTTTGCTCTGTCCACAGCCTCCATATACTGTGTTTAATAGGATTTGGGTGGTTTTTTGTTATTATAACAAAAAACCACCCAAATCCTATTAAACACAGTATATGGAGGCTGTGGACAGAGCAAACGAAGAACAGAGAGAAAACACCGATGCTCTATTTTACAAATCCCTTAATATATCTAGTTTCTTTGTGTTTTTCTCTTGTCAATAAATAATTGTGCTACCTCATAGCTTGATATTTCTGGTTTTTTGATAGTTTCTCTTATAGCTTTTGATAGCTCTTGATAATGGATCTAACTAAGGAAGGAAGCATAAAGGAAGAAGCTCATCTTTTCAGCCTTCATTTCCATGGTTTCTCTTCATCTTGTTTGCTCTCCAACAAGAACGGTTCACTCAACACCGTTGTTGGTTTGATGAGTTCCCAAAATCTCATCCCTGAGCAACTCTCTCAATTGCCTTGGCTGCTGCTGGCCTTTGTGATGCTGTCGTCTCTTACCCTTAGTACATCTAGGGTTTGTATTGTGAAGAAGATGATTACTGGGAATGGGCTTGTAATGGTATTTGGGCTAATGTTGATATGGGTTAATTTTCTTTCCTTAGTCTATTGGGCTTATTTGTAATCTCCCCTTTTTTAATGATATTAGAATGGTTGTTCAAAAAAAAAAAAACGACCTGTTTCACTTGAGGAAGAACAAAAAATGGTAGGGACAAAAAAGGTAATTCAAGGAAGTGCAATTCCAGTGGTAGCGCTACAGTAAAATTAGATTTTGAACTTTATATATTTATATAGATGAGTGAGCCACGGTTGGGATGTATTCATTAATGATTACATTGTGATTACTAATGAGAAGTATTATTGCATTATCATATTCTACTAATTAATCTGCACGTTATTATATCATATATGCAAGCTATTTCAATTTATATGTAGTTTTTTTACTATTAACAAAATTCCCGCTAAAAATTAAAAATATCATTTCTCTAAAGAAATCCTTTCCGACAACAAATGAATTATACCAATATATATATATATATATATATATATATATATATTTCATCAAGTATAAAACATTTAAAATATATATCACACTTTTTTTTTAAACAAAATAGAAGTCCTAAATCACCTTAAGGACAACTAAATTTATTAAATAATGAAAAAGAATACAAAGAATCCAAAAAAAAATCCACCCAAAAAAGGGACACAACAAACAAAAGAAAAAAAACAACCAAAGGCTAAATAAACCTATAACATTCTTTTCCTATGGCATCAGAAGACATGAGACTATTACAGCTTAA
This sequence comes from Mallotus japonicus, assembly GCA_949634005.1. Classification (NCBI taxonomy): domain Eukaryota; kingdom Viridiplantae; phylum Streptophyta; class Magnoliopsida; order Malpighiales; family Euphorbiaceae; genus Mallotus; species Mallotus japonicus. The sequence goes on from CATIWK010164684.1 coordinate 11,760, forward strand.
AGGAAAGGAGGACCACCACTGAGCAGAAGGAAGGCTAATGGCTAACACCGAGAGATAGTCAGCAACTGAATTACCTTCTCTGAAGATGTGACTAACATGAACTTGAAAAAGACTAAGAGTATGAAGACATCTTTGCCAATCATTCCGGAATCGCCATGGAACTTCCAAGCTACGACTTTGCAAGAGACCAACAACATAGATTGAGTCACACTCAATCCAGATAGGGGCCGGATAAACCAAGAAACTCGAGAAACAACAATGATCACAGCAGCTAACTCAGCTTCATAAGCGAAGCTAACACCTAAAAGAGATGCGAAGGATCCAAGAGCTTTACCATGATGATCCCTAAAAACACCACCCGCGCTAGACAAACCTGGAGCACCTCTCACCGCTCCATCGGTATTAATTTTAATCCACCCAAAAGGCGGTTTAAACCAAATTACAGGAATAACAATAGGCGCTTTGCAAGCTACAGAACTAACAAGCAAACGACGAAGGATGGTAAGATCTAACTGAGAATTGTTCATATGCCCAATACGAAAAAATTCAGCAGACTTAATACAACAACAGATGCGACGAATAGCTGATGAAATGGACAAGACAGAGTCATGAAACGTAGCTTTGTTCAAAGCAAACCAGATGCAGTGAACAGCCGCTATAAACCCGACACGCCAAAGGGCCATGATCTGCGAAGAGAAGCGTAAAGTCCATGCCTTACGAAAGAAACAAGAGAAGCTAGAAGAAAGGTCCAGACAAACCTCAAAGAGGCTACCAAGGGAAGTCCAAACCACAACAGCATAAGGGCACTGAAGAAAAACATGATTCAAAGTCTCTGAAGCTGCAAAACAGAGTCGATATTTAGAAACAACATAAAAACCTTTCCTCATTAGAGAATCATTAGTTGGAATGCGATTATGAATAGCACGCCATAAAAGGAAAGAATGGGCAGGAGGAAGATAGTGACGCCAAACGGACTTGCCCCAAGCAACCTTAGGGAGCTAGATCCAAAAAAGATTATAAGCAGAACTAGAGGAAAATTTTCCAGAAGGAGAAGGCCTGAAGAAAAACTCGTCTTGATGCAAATAAGAAGGAACCACGTTAAAAATATCTGCACTAATTTCAGGAAGCTCAAAGGCAAATTCCAACAACCATTAAAATAAATATCATTAATCTGCACATGTAATTTTTTCCTAACAGCAATAGGAATGCCCACTTTTTCTGAAATAGAATAACCAAGCCAATTCTCATTCCAAAAATTTAAATAAGATAAAGCACCAATGCTCCAATGAGAATACTCTAGAATAATTGCCTCACAAAGTTTAATGGAACTCCAAACTGAAGAATAAATATTAGAGGGACGAGGAAGGCCAACTCCATTGTAAAATCTGCCTCTCAGGAAAATAAAAACAAAAGAATTATTGCATCTAACATTCCAAGCAAGCTTACTAAGAAGGGCAGAGTTCATAGAATGAAGTCTTCGAATGCCCAGACCTCCTTCCTCTTTGTGAGCACAACATAAATCCCACTGAACCGTAACAAGTTTCTTAGAATTAACAGAGCCAGTCCAAATAAAATTTTTAATAGCTTTCTCCATGCATTTTAACAAAGAGGAGGGCCATTTGTAAATCATAAAGGAGTGGAGAAGGGATCCAAAAATTACAGATTTCACAAGAGCCATCCGACCCGCCATTAAAAGAGAACTACCCTTCCAATTTTCAAATTTGGAAATAACCTTATCAGCAAGAGGTTGAAGCCAAGATTTTTTTGGGGCCCCAGAAAAAAGAGGAACACCTAAATTAGAAAAAAGTAAAGAGCCAAGCTGCATTCCAGCCATAGAGCGCAGCACCTCAACTCGATGACTAGGCAAATACTTGCTAAAAAATATCTCCGATTTGCTCCAATTAACAACTTGGCCTGAAAAAGCACCATAATCCAAAAAAAGAGAAGAGATAACCCGCACATTTTTCTTTGAAGCCTGACAAAATATCATAATGTCATCTGCATATAAGAGGTGAGAAGGACAGGTAACTCTATAAGAAGCAAACATAGGAGAAAATAAATTGGACTGAGATAATGCAAGAAGTTTCCAATTTAGGTAATCTTCAGCAATACAAAAGATCAAAGGAGAGAGCGGATCTCCTTGGCGAACCCCCCGAGAGCATGAGAAAAAGCCTTTAGGAGTTCCATTAACAAGAATAGAAACTCTAGCAGATTTTAAAATGGACTGAATCCAACCACAGAATTGGCTAGAAAAACCAAAGCTATGAAAAACCACATCAATAAAATCCTAATTCATGGAATCAAAAGCTTTCTTGATGTCAATTTTAACTGCCATATTACCTCTATAACATCTAGAATTAAGCACATTAACATTCTCCAAAGCAACTACTATACAATGTTCAATGTGCCGTCTTTAAAGAAAACCGAACTGGTTTGGAGCAACAATCAATGCAGCAACTGTAGCCAGTCTATCTGCCAAAATCTTAGAGATAATTTTAAATAAAAAATTACCTAAGACAATAGGATGAAATTTATCCAAAGAGTCAGCACCAGGAAATTTGGGAATAAGAATAAGATTATTGGAATTAATACCACCAACAATATTCCCGGAGAGAAAAAAAACTACGAACCACACTACAAACCTTAGGCCCCACTATATGCCAACAATGTTTGAAAAAAAATCCTAAAAATCCATCAGGACCAGGAGCGCTATTAGAATCCATCTCAAAAACTGTGGTTTTAATATCCATGTTTGAAGGAACATGACAAAGCATCTCATTTTGCACCGAAGTAACCAGGGATGGAACAACAGAAGCAACATCAGAAAAATCCTTAGTAGGGGAAGTGCCAGAAGAGTTAAAGAGAGAAGAGAAATAATCCACTATGTGACTGTCAATTATATCAGCATCCTGGATTAGGGACCCATTCCGCTCCAAGCTATAAATACCTGACTGAGGCCGTCTTCTGGCAAGCAAACTATGGTAAAATTTAGAATTTTGATCCCCATGCTCTAACCATTTAACATGACTCTTCTCTTTAAACATGGCATCTTTATTTCTAAGATGCAAATTCATACTAGAATGAGCCAGAAGTTCACGAGAGTAAAGTTCTTTAGAGAATCCCGAAGCATCAATTTGAGATTGAATTTGCAATAACTCCTGCTTACACAAAGTAATGGATTGATTGATATTACTAAAGACATCCTTATTCCAAGAACGAAGAAAGGACCTAAGGAGCTTAAGCTTTTTCTGAATAATAAATATGGGATGGCCAAAAATTGGCTTAGAAGCCCAAAAAGAAGAGACAGCATCATTGAAGTCAGGATGGGACGTCCACATTGATAGAAAACAAAAAGGGCGAACCCCCGTCAGCTGAGCTTGCTTACAAGAAAAAAGGATAGGTTATGGTCAGAGTGATGGCATGCCATGGCTGTACAATCTATATGGGTCCAATTCTGAAGAGAAAAATCATTAACAAGAGCACGATCCAATCTAATATCAACACGGTTGGCACCTTTCCTATTGTTAGACCATGTGTATTGAGCGCCTTTCGTGTCTAAGCAAGTGAGATGACAAGCATTGACTGCCGAAATAAACTCAAAACAAGAATGAGATGAAGGGGGGTGACCCGATTTCTCATGGGCACCGAAGCAAGAATTAAAGTCACCCAGCACAAACCAACTCCCAGTGCAAAGAAGAGAGTCCCATTGTAAATCCGACCATAATCTACGCCTATTAGAAGATAAAACATTAGCATAAATGCAAGTAATATAATTTGTAATGTTAGCTTTCTCTAAAGAAAGGGAAACATGCTGGTCAGAAGAAGCCATAATAGAGACATTGCCAGTGCCAATAAGAGAGGAAACTAAAATCCACATGGATGGGAGAGGCAAACCATTATCAGTAATATAATTATATCCCAAAGAGTGCCAAAGGAGAAAGGGATGCTATCAAAAGGGACTTTAGGTTCCGCAAGACACAAGATGTCAGGCTTATGAGAAGCACAAAAATTAGAGAGGGTGCATTGAGTGCCAACATTACCCAACCCCCTACAATTCCAAAAGAGAATGTTCATTGACTGGCTTTTTGAGAAGCCCTTGTAGCTGGGCGATTACCAGTCAACCTCGGAGCTACAAGAGGTTTGCGTTTTGATTTCTTGCTTGAAACTATTTGCCAAGAACTTTCTTGTTCTTCAACTTGATCAGCCCAGGGTTGATGGCAAATCATATCTAGCTCTTTTATAACATTTGGATGTAGCAAATGCAAAGAAGGAGATGGAGCGAGCACATCGGTAGGCAGAATGACACCTTCTGCTGGCATTTTCGCTACAAGACTTGCGGAATGAGGGAAACCTCTGCCTGAGCTAAAGGTAAGGCAACCTAAGAAGAGGTGGCATTAGAAGGATGAAAATTGATCTCTGGGAGAAAGATACGATCCTTAAGGGATAAACTATTCCTGGAGGGAGGCTCTTGATTAGCAAGATTGAGAACAGGAGAATCCTGAGCAGACAGAACCACCTCTGTATGGAGCGCAGTAGAATCCACCATTGTATGAAGTCTATCAAAGGCATTAGAGGTCAGAACATCGTCCGTTTTATACTGAACCGGCTTCCAAATTTTCCTAACGAGAGATCGACCTCGAGATCAATTTTTCAAGGCATAATACATCCGCAGACACCTGAACTATCACAAATTTGTCACTTTGACACCTGAACTTTGATTTTGCCAATTTAACACTTGAACTTGCTTATCACCCACATATAAACACTTGAACTATCACAAATTTGTCACTTTAACACCTGAACTTTGATTTTGACCTTGAACTATCACAAATTTGTCACTTTGACACCTGAACTATCACAAATTTGTCTCTTTGACACCTAGAAACCTAGAAAATTAAGGAATTTTGGCTTGACGTCTAACACAACTGTGTCAGAAAAATGACATGGTTGTGTCACTCTGATACTAAATATTGCAATTGGGCACAGCTGTGTCAAAAGGTGACACGGATGTGTCTCGTTTCATAAGAACAGCGTTGGACAGACTCGAATCAGGCACAGCTGTGTCAAATGTTTGACACGCGTCTTACCACATGTACAAAAAGGTGTTTTATATGTGAGGTGATAAACAAGTTCAGGTGTTAAATTGACAAAAATTTAAAGTTCAGGTGTCAAAGTGATAAATTTGTTATAGTTCAAGTGTTTATATGTGGGTGATAAGCAAGTTCAGGTGTTAAATGGGCAAAAATCAAAGTTCAGGTGTCAAAGTGACAAATTTATGATAGTTCAAGTGTCTGCGGATGTATTATGCCATTTTTCAATGAAGGGGAGCGAGGCTTCTTAGAAGTGGCCATATCATCAGAAGACTTGGAGTTCCATCGGTATGAAGAAGAATCATGCCCAATAGAGTTACATATACTGCAAAAAAGAGGCAAATTTTTGTAAGAAACGTCAATATCAAATAAGTTGCCTTCACAATCCAGGGTGATTTGATAATGCAAGGAGGATGATAAATCCACATCAACAAGAATACGGGCATAATGGCCAAAATCACCCTCTAAGGTAGCTTTGTCAATGCGAAGAGGGGTCCCAATTTTCCTGGCAATGTCTGATAGAATCTAGGCATCCCAGAGTTCCCAAGGCAATCTATAAAGGCGAACCCACAATTGAGTAGAAGTGGATTTTTCTTTATACGGATCAAAACTTGGGACCCAACGTTGTAAACGCAGTATACCAGGTTTGAGGAGAATAGAGCCTCGTCCCCATACTATTTCTTTATCCTGACCAGAAAAGAGTAAGATATGATAATAACCACGTCCAAGAGAGATTAGATGCCATTAAGTAATGCCCCATGTTAAAGATAAACGCTCCTTCAGCTTAGAGATAGTCCAGGGAGTATCACCTTTGTTGAGAATAATCCTAGCAATAAGGGAGTGTTGGTAGAGATTAATTCGTTGTTTATAAATCTGGGAATCAATCTTGACAGCATGGTATGATCCAGAGATGTGAGCAGGCTGAGATGGCGGAGGAATAATCATCGTTTGGTTCACAATCGCAGCATAGGATTGTTTGACAGGATCTTCGGCCTGATTATCAATAACAGGTAACGCAGTCTGCTGTGCATGACAGGAGAGTCCGAAATTCTCAAAGGAGAAGAGAGCTGCATGACTAAGGTGATGTGCAAGGTTTCCGGCGACCGGTAGAGTATAATCCCCCAGTGGCATAGAAAAACCCTATGGTTACAATCTATATAAAATTAAAAGAGATAAGTGCAATTTTAATCCTTATAGTTTTACTTTTTGATTGGTCAAAACGATAATTCTAAAAAGTTAAAAGTGAATATATATAAAGTATTAAGAGATGTATGATTCGAATTCTACTGTCTTCAATTTGTAGAATTTATTTTCATCTAATTTAAAAAGGTATAATTATTTCCAATTTCATCTTGCAATAATATTTAGATCATATGACCTCTAGGTAGAGGTGTAATCGAGCCAAGTTGATTCGAGCTTTGGCTAACTCGGGCTAGGTTTGTTTATAATCGAGCCGAGCTCGAGTCGAACTTACTATCCCAAATGGTGTTCACGAGCTGTTTACGAACTTAAACGAGTCTAAACGACTTAAAGCAATTTTAAAAAAATGCAAACTATAAATTAAAATTACACATTAAAAATTAAAAATCAATTATTTATTAAATATATTACAATATATTTAATAAAATTATAATTTTATTCTAATGATATATTTTCTAAAATATTTTTTACAATACGAATTTATATATTATATATCTAAAATCAAATTACTAAACATTAAAATTACGAGCTAGCTCACGAGCTTCTATTTCAGCTTGTTTGTGAGCTTCATGAGCCGAACTTTGTATAGTTTAAGCTCGGTTCATTTATTAAACGAGTTTCAATATACGAGTTTGAACGAGATTTCATTGAGTCGAACACCGAACTGCTCACAAGCAGCTCGGTTGGTTTACTTCTAGGAAAGTTCAAAATTGAGTAGCTTCTACCCTCATGATTTTTTTTTTACCTAGCTACTTTGCTGGGAGATGAGGATAAGGATGAAACTTCACAACTCATGAAGCCTACCATAATTAGTTTAAACCAAGTTTTCTTCAATGATGCTAAGAATAGGATATTACAGAGAACACATAAATTTAAGAACCACAAAAATTTACCGTCTTTAAAGGACAATCATTGAGCTATCTTCCGTTTTCAATTCTAATTATAAATGCTGAACCATAAATATATGTATATCTTCTCCTTTAGAAAAACAAAGGGTCGACGATATATACATAAATTAATTAAGAACCCTGTGCAAAATTTATTTAACCAATTTAAAAGATCTGATTGATTATCAAGTTAAAACAAAAGAAATGGCAAACAATAAATTTGCTGCTCTGTTGGTTATTATGTGCCTTGTTCTTGTTGCTGCTGTTCAGCTTCCTCAAGCGGAGGCTTTCAATCATGACGTATGCGTCAATGACTGCTATAATGAATGCATAAGTACCGATCGCAGCTGGGAGATATGCGAACCCAAGTGCGACGCTGACTGCTTCAACCAAGAAGTTGCCGGTAATTAAATCACATGTATCCTATTTCTTCAATTTTTCTCGGGTTACTCATCATGATAGATTAAAATTATATGAATATTTTTTTGGTATCATGAGTAGGAATATAAATAGTATTTCGCGATATGCGTAAGATTACTAAAAAGCTTCTGTATATTTTGAAAGTTTCTAAAAAAATATATAGAGCAATACGATAATTTTATGTGTATAGTAACGTACTTTTACATCATTACCTGCTACACCAGAAATAAATTTAGCATGAAGCAATGGAGGCACTTGCCCCCCTGCCTCCAAAAGATCCATATATATACCCATACGAAAAATAAAGTTCTATACCTACACATTTGCCCCCCACTTTTAAAAGTTTTCTTACTTAGCAATTTAACTTTATTTATACAAATCTATTTATATTTAGTTTGGAGTAACTTAAAAAATTAATTAGTATTTTATAAATGAAGCTAATTAATTGTTTGATTTAGAATTAAAATTATATATTATCTAACTTAATGATTTTATATTTAATCTGGACTAATTCAAAATTCATAATTTGTAAATATAAAATAAAATTAGTACAGTAAACGACACTATTTCGTGTATATAGAGTTAGAGAGAGAGCTCAGAAGTTTAAAAGCTTTTGGTCGAAATATATTGTCCTGATATCATATGTATTTTTTATCTATATGAGTGTTGGTCCACTCACATATATAATTTTTTAACATCCCACTCAAGTTGATATATAAATGAGTCCAACACATCAAATATAAAATTAAAATCAATTGACTTATAATAAAATCTAATTTACACCAATTATATATTACTTGAAATCTTTGTATTTATCAAATGTGGAATCCATTCACATTTACAACATACACGATGATGATTCTGATGTATATATGTGTTTTGTACAGAGAAAATGAAGGGTCGCCGAAATCATCCTTGAGTGAGAGCAGGGCATAATTTTGGTGGAATAATGTCACACTAATGATAAATGAGAATGACGAAAATATGTAATATATTGAAGAAGAATTTTTTTTGTCCAAATTATCTATGTCCAAAATTCAATAAACTATAATAAAATTAGGGTAAGAATTTTAATTTACACTCATTCTCTTGATAATTGCACTCTATTTTGACTTCATTAACTGTCTAAATGACTTAACTATCCTTAATTTAAGATAATTATGTACCTTTCACAATTAATATTAACTCAAAAATTATTTAATTAATATAGATAAAAATCGAATAACTTCAATACAAATAATTTATTTTAATTTAATAATTTTTATATTATAATCACTGAGAATTATTTATAATTTTATTAATTTGTTATGTTATTTTATTTTGTGTTCAGCTTATATTGTTAGAATTTTAAAAATAGTTATATTTATTTGCTAATTGAATTATGCAATATACATTTTTAGTTTTTAATGTTTTTAAGTGTTTATACAAATGATATTTACATTTAAAAAAAATCGATGGTAAATTTAATTTTAATTTTTTCAATTAATTTTTTTAATAAAAGTGATAGGATATGATATTGAAAATATTATATGTATTGAAAAAATTAATATAAAATAAAATATTTTAAATGTATTAATTTTTTTTAAAAAAAGAACCAATTAAGTTGATATAAATTTATAAAGTATTCTTTTTCGTTATTTTATTTTATATGAATTTTGTCCATATATATAATAGTTTTTGTATTATATCCTATCATTTTTATTTAAAAAAATGAATGAGAAAATTAAAATTAAATTCACCTTTGATTTTTCTAAAAAATGTAAATATCATTTGTATAAACACTTAAAGGCAGTAAACAATTAAACATTAAAAATATATATTGCGTAATTAAATCAAAAAATAAAAAAAAAATATATTTTAATAAAATTTTAACTATAGAACTTGAACACACAATAAAATAACATTATAAATTGATAAAATTATAAATAATCATGATTGATTATAATATAGAAACTATTAAATCAAAGTACATTATTTGTATTAAAATTATTAAATTTTTATTACGTATGAATAATAAATAATTTTTTAAGTTAATAATAATTGTTGTGAAAAGTATATAATCATTCGAAATTAAGGATAGTTATGCCATTTAAATTATTAATAAAGTCAAAATGAAGTGCAATTATTAAGAGAATGAGTGCTAAAATCTCTACCCTAAAATTATATAAACTATAATCATAAAAAAAAATTCAATAAACTATAATTTGTTTTATTTATAATAAAATTATATATTTAACGTGCCCACTATTTTTGTATACATACATTATTCTATTCCTTTCATGTTATCATTTCTTTTCTTTTTTTTTTTATCTAAATTATCGGTATTTAAAATTTATTGAATTCTAATTAATTCGGTTCGATCCGAACAGGACCACAAAATTAATAAAAATCTCCCAACAACTAATTCAACGGAGTTGCATATACTAGCACTTGAACTCAAAACTTCGTTTAAGCGGAACAACCCCTTTCTAATGGTTGTTTGATCATTTCTTTTCTTTGTAGTAATCATAGTTCAATTCAAAATTATAAATAATTATAATTAATGGACAACAAGCTTAATTAATCAATATTTCTTAGTATAATAGAAAATTCTCTATCGTTTATTAGGGTATTTAAAAATTTTTATATGGGCTAGAAAAGAAAAAAGTGAAAGTTGAGAGAAAAACAAGCTTAACTAATCAAAATTCTGCCTTTGTATATTGTTGTTTCTTTTTGTTCTTACCAAAATTCCCACTAAAAGTTAGAATGAATCTAAAATGTAAGCTTCAGAATTTCTAATGGCGGAAGAGTTCAGAACCTCTCTTATTTATTGACAGTGAAAATCTTCTTACAATTTCCACAGTTACATACATATACACTCATCGACCTCCATGGATAATTTACATAATTTTACACTCCCTTTTTGACATGACAGACTCCTCATACTGTACACATAATACAGCATCATACCCTTTTGTCTCTTTTTTGTAACTAAACTACACTCAAAAGAAAACAGGGAAGTCCAAAATTGAGTGGCCTGTTTCTTCCTCTCTTCCTTGCCACTGACCCTGTTGAGGACCAGCCACAAAGTGTGATTCCCTTTGGTTTTTAAATATCTTCACTATCAGTTCTGCTGGTGCATTGAAAGATAGCTCCTTAGCCTCTCTCTCAATTTGGTTTATTATGTTGTCTCTTTGACCTGCATATACAGTATAACAGAACCAAACCCATGTTAGGAAGTTAAAGATCCTTGCAAGTTTCCTATAAAAAGATTCAAGAATATATATGTGTATACCAGCAAGGAAGTTTCTTTCATTCTTCAAGGCATTGATTCCAAAAACCAGTGTGATCAGATTCTCATTTTGGGAAGCAAGAAATGCAGCAGGATTAGCAGCTGGTATTATAATGACATCACCAGGTGACAAATTAGAGCTGATCTTTTGGTATTGTTTAGTACGCTCTGTTTTTTGTTCTTGTTTTTTTGTTCCTTGAGATTCCTTCTGGCTTTGGCTTAATACATGTGGACAAGCCATTTCCACTCGTCCACTTCCTTCCAGTACTAAAACAATCTCTGTAGCCCTGGAATTGTAGTGTGGTACCATTAACGATCCCTGCAAAATAATTGATTTTTTTTCTTTTAATATTATTCGTAAAAGCTTACAAGTTACAAAGGACCCCCACAATTGTTTGGGCTTGGCTTGGCTTACTTTTTTTGTTTCAACATGAGCGACAGAGACGTCCATGTCTTGTAGCTGCTCGTAATCATTTGGCGAGGCTTCCAACCAGTTCCCATATCTATTGGAGTATGAAGGCTGTTGATTCAGAAGATTAATAGGACCTTGGCCTTTCTGCATTGACCGTGACACGCGTTGGCTTAAGGCCTTAAGTTTCTGTGGAGGAGCTTTCAGGATCACGCCCTGCCTTTGCTGTCCAAAGAGCTTCTCTAGCTGATCTCTTGGGGTCTATATTTCAGAGACAAGGTAATAAAACAAAATTAATGCTATAATAACACAAATCCTGTAAAAGGAACAGTAGAGAAGTAATAAGAGACTGTACATCAAGAGCAGCCTCAAGAATATCATTGCTGAAGACTGTGTAATATGATTCAGGATTTTCACCTCCTGCAGCAAAATATTCCTACAAGAATAACAAGTATTGTAAGATTGTATATCAATAAATATATATGTATGTATTATGTATTGAAGCTTTCATAAGAGAGGAGGAGACTGTAACTCTGAATTTTCCAGGAACATTGACAGGCTGAATAAGCTTTGCGAGTTTCAATATTTCATCACTGTCATGGTTAATCATGTACACAGTAGCTCCTGCTGGAATATCGATGACATCGCCTGTCTCCATGTTGTAGGACTCTCTTTTCTCTCGCAATACATAGCTAACAGTCCCTTTCCCTGTTAAGCAATTGTTGAAAATTGTAATCAATTACAAAAAAAAATAAAAATAAAAAGGCAAAGAACCCACCTTTCAGGACAACAACAAGAGATTCTGCATCGCAATGGTGCGGGACGATAAAAGTGTGTGGATTAGCTTCCAACAAGGACAACCGATAATTTTCGAGGCCGCGAAGAAGTTCAGACCTCTTAGAGAACCTTTCAAGAACTCTAATTTGACCTTCTTCTGTCCTGAACCGAGACTGTAACATCCGTGCATGGAAGTAGTAAGGATTATTCATCTGTTGCTCTACTTCTTTGCTTCCAGCTGTTCCTGTGTCTCCATGTTTGCAGGAGTGCAGGCCATGAAAGAGGCAGAGCCATATCAGCAAGTGTATGACCAAACGAAGCTGAGGTTTGACCAACATGGCAAGCAAGGTAGTCGAGTCTAGAGGTTCTTTATTTGATGAATTTGAGTGATATACCGAGGACTGGAGAACTAAGGGATAAGGACCCTAGCTACTTATACATGGTGAAGGAGAAGGACCGATTTGAGGTGGTAACATGCAAGGTGACACGGATTGTTGTGTTTGTAAGTGACAAAAGTGTCATTTGCGAGGCGCGACATATTATTTTGGTGATGGTACTTAAATGGTACATGAACAAGACAAATTCTGCTACATAGAATTTTGTTTCTTCTATATTAAAACTTCTGCGAATTTTGAGACATTTCAATCTTTTCTGGGATATTATTGCATTATTTGGTTTGCATTTTCAGTATTTGATGCATTTCTTTTGTGTTTTGGTCTCCTCTGTCCTGTTAGCGGTTCGTCTTTTTTTTTTCCCCATTTTCGCATTTACAGATTTTTTATTAGAGAAATAATTTTTATATTGGACCGCTATACGAAATAAGTTGTAAAATTTTTAAAAAATTAAAATAAAAAATAATATTATCCTCTACTCATAAGATAAAATGATAAAAAAAAATTATTTTTAACGGCTGCTACATCATTAGACGCTACATATATCATTACCATTTTTAGAATGTTAAATAATTAGCACATGAGAGATTTTTAAACATGTAAAATATTATATTCAAATACATGATTATTTTAGGCATTTTATAACTTTTCAATAAAAATAATAAGTATAAAAAGTTAGGATAAAGATTTGTACCCGCTATATAATTACCATAATGCCCCTTAATTTAAATTTTTTTAGATTATTAAAAAAATTTACAGATTACGAATGTTTAAATTTTTGCACGACAGGTTTACCCATGTGCAATTAGGTTTTAGATTAAAAAAAAAAATTTACAGACTACGGATGTTTAAATCTTTGCACGATGGATTCACCCATGTGCAATTTAAATTTTAGATTTCAAAAAAAAATTACAAACTACGTGTGTTTAAATTTTTGCATGACGGGTTCACCCGTGTGCAATTTAGATTTTAGATTCTAAAAAATAAATAAATAAATAATTAAATTTTCAAAAAAATAAAAATTCAAAAAAAATGAAAAAGGTAAAATTGAAATTTCGACTACTCCACGACGGACTGTACATGTCTCGAGTTGCGACATGTATCATCATCGATAAAGTTAATGGTTGAGTGTACTGTATATATATATATTAAACTACTTGTCGTTAAGTTCATTAGATTCCAATTCGATAGCAATACGACTATAAAAAAATGGTAAAATTCTTGAACAACTAAGTTCACTTGATTTTAATTTTGACTGCTCCAATTTGATTTGAATAAAATTATAAAAGTAATAAAAAATTTTAATAAATAATTAATTTAAATTTAGTTATTTAGATGAGATCGTTATAATTATTAGTAATATATATATATATATATATATATATATATATATATATATATATA
>CATIWK010164685.1:0-10390 GCA_949634005.1 Mallotus japonicus
CATCTTAACCACTCACATCCCTCACATAACTCATTCTATATCCAATCACAACCTGTTTTACCATCCGGTTAAAGTATAGCGTAGGGATGTGTTAAAATACAGAACTCATCATGCAGGAAACCATGGTGATCTCAGGTCAGAGGACTCAAATAATACTACTGTGATAAGAATTACCTATGACAGTAATCCATGTGGTATTCTCATAGTGGGTCGATCCAGTACATCATTTCTCTAAATATGTACCTATGAGTTTGACTTAATATCTCATATACATGATCAGTAAAACTTAATCATCAATCAAGCTCATACTAGTCTTCATTCATTGTTGTTCCCACAACAATAATCAACTAGGGGTATTTAGATTAGTGTTCAAGTATCATCTAAGATTTTTACTATCAAGTCACGTACTTGATGATCTTAATACAATTAAATAATCAAGGATAATACTAGAATTAGCTAGTAATAATAAAAATGCCTCTTTATTATTAAAATAGAAATATAAAAATTTCAAAGTATGACCATTACATAATTGGCCTAGGGCATAACACTAACATGAGAATAAGACATTTGAGCTGGTGAAGTTGCCTATAGGCAAGAGAGTTTTGAAGAATAAGTGGGTGTTCAGGATCAAGCATGAAGAACACAATCTCCAGCCACAATTCAAAGCTAGACTGGTTGTAAAAGGATTCAACCAAAGCAAAGGTATTGACTTTGATGAGATTTTCTCTCCAGTTATGAAGATGACATCCATCCGTACTGTGCTGGATTTAGCAGCAAGTTTTGATATGGAGATCGAGCAAATGGATGTTAAAACTGCCTTCCTGCATGGTGATTTGGAAGAAGAAATATTCATGGAGCAGCCATAGGGTTTCAAAGAAAAAGGAAAAGAGGATTATGTTTGTAGATTAAAGAAAAGCTTATACGGCTTGAAACAGGAACCAAGACAATGGTATAAGATGTTTGAGTCTGTTATGGGGGAGCAAGGTACAAGAAGACTACTTCAGACCATTGTGTATTTGTCTAGAAATTCTCTAATGATGATTTTATTGTGTTGTTGCTCTATATGGATGACATGTTGATTGTTGGTCGGAATGTTTCTAGAATCAACAGCTTGAAGAAGCAGTTGAATAAGTTTTTTGCCATGAAAGACTTGGGACCAGCAAAGCAAATTCTTGGCATGAAGATTATCAGAGACAGAGGCATCAAGAAACTGTGGTTTTCACAAGAGAAGTACATTAAGAAGATACTTTAGAGGTTCAACATATACAATGCTAAAACAGTTAGTTGTCCTCTTGCTAATCACTTTAGATTGACTTCTCAGCAAAGCCCTTTCACTTTATATGCTTCAACAGTTGGTAGTTTGATGTATGCCATAGTGTGTACATGGCCAGATATTGCACACTCAGTTGAAGTTGTGAGTCGGTTCCTTTCAAATCCTAGAAAGGAACATTGGGCTGCAGTGAAATGGATTTTCAGGTATCTTCATGGAACGTCCAAAATATGCTTATGTTTTAGAGATGAAAAACCTATATTAGTTGGATAAACAGATGCAGACATGGTGAGTGACATTAATCCGAGAAAGTCAACCTCTTGTTACCTTATTACATTTGCAGGGGGAGTTGTGTCATGGCAATCAAAATTAAAGAAATGTGTTGCTTTGTCTACCACTGAAGTAGAGTTTACTGTAGCAACTGAATCTTGTAAAGACTTGCTATGGATGAAGAAGTTCTTAAATGAACTTGGCTTTTATTAAGACAGATGCTAGCTATTTTGTGATAGTCAGAGTGCTATCCACCTTGGTAAGAATTGGTCCTTTCATTCAAGGTCAAGGCACATTGATGTGAGATATCACTGGATACAGGATATATTGGAGAAGAAGCTATTACAGCTTGAGAAAATTCATACAGATGAAAATGGATCAGATATGCTAACAAAGACTCTACCAAGGGAGAAGTTCAAATTCTGTCGATTGGCCACCGGAATGGTGATGACCTCCACGTAGTCGGGAGGGGGAGAATTATTGTGGTCCCTTCTAGTAGAGTGGAGTGGAGTCCACATGTTTAATAAATTAAAAAAAGTCAAGAGCACCGAAATTTGGTGCCTAACAAAATTTGAAAAGTTTGTTTTTTTCTTACATACTAATGCCTATATTAAAGGCATGGATGGGAGAGGCAAAAACATAAGCAACACAGCAAAGAAAAATAGAGAGTGAGAGAAGAAGCTCAAGAGTGAGGTGTGTTGTGAGGATAGCAAAAATAATTTTTGCTTTGATGAGTGTGAGAGAGTTTTAAGGGTTTGGAAAATTTTTCTCAAAGGGTGAGTGACAAAATAGTGAGAAAATTGATTTGGGCTGTGGGAAATACTTTGAGTGCCACTATTTTTATGAGATCTCTGTTACTGTGTACCTTTAGCGTTAATCTAGAGAAGACTATCTCATGTACCTACTATTTTTATAGTGGAAGATTATTCGAAGTTTGTCCCGTGGACGTAGCCCAACACTAAAGATACCACTTGTTGGGAAATTTAACAAAGTTGGAGCATCGGAATAATGTTCACATAGGCAAATAAAAATTACTGCAGAAATAATTAAATAAATAAATAAATGGAGGCAGTTAAACTGGCCAATGGATGAGTAAAATAAGGGGTAAAACCTGCCATATAAATAATAAAAATTACACCAAAATTTTAACATGGTTCACCTTTAGTGTTGGGCTACGTCCACGGGACAAAATCCGAAAAATTCTTCCACTATAAAATTAGTAGGTACAAGAGAGAGTCTTCTCTAGATCAACACTAGAGGTACACAACAAAAGAGTTCTCACCAAAATAGTGGCACTCAAAGTGTTTCCCATACCCCAAAAGTATTTTCCTCACTATTTTGTCACTCACCCTTTGAGAAAATATTTCTCAAACCCTTCAAACTCTCTCACACTCATCAAAGCAAAAATTGCTTAGGCTATCCTCATAACACACCTCACTCTTGAGCTTCTTCTCTCACTCTCTATTTTTCTTTGCTGTGTTGCTTGCACTTGCCTTGCCCCATCCATGCCTTTATATAGGCATTAATGTGCATGAAAGACAAAAAACAAATTAATCAAACTTTTTTAATTTTGTCAACACCGAATTCGGTGCTGACTTTCCTTTATTTTATTATTTTTTTCTTTTTAAAGTTGTGGGCTTCACTCCACTAGGAGGGACCACATCAATTCTCCCCCTCCTGACTATATAGAGGTCATCACCATTCCGGCGGCCAATCGATAGAATTCAAACTTCTCCCTTGGCAGAGTCTTTGTTAACATATCTTATCCATTTTCATCTGTATGGATTTTTTCAAGCTGCAATAGCTTCTACATCTCGTATCCAGTGATAGCTCACATCAATGTGTTTTAACTGTGAATG
The DNA here is from genome assembly GCA_949634005.1 of Mallotus japonicus. Taxonomy (NCBI): domain Eukaryota; kingdom Viridiplantae; phylum Streptophyta; class Magnoliopsida; order Malpighiales; family Euphorbiaceae; genus Mallotus; species Mallotus japonicus. Next base: position 3,400 of record CATIWK010164685.1, read on the forward strand.
AAAGGAGGAATTCTTACCAAGGTGGATAGCACTCTAACTAATTTTGTCAGTTTAAAATTAATTTATTCAAACCAAAAATTAAAATTTATAAAATAAAAGTGCTCATTCTTTAATATAATCTGCTATAAAACTTAAGAAAAATATTATATAACTTTCATTTTCAATGAGAAAAAAAAAACATATCAATTTTACCTAATGATTTGGCAAAGGTTGAATAGGTTAATGCTTATAATTTTTTTAAAAAAAATATTAATATTTTTTTATTTGAGAAAAAAATATTAATAAGTTAATAGTTTAATTTTTTTAAATTTAATAAAATTTTATCATTTAATATTTTTATTTTTAAATTATATACTTATAAAATATTTTAGATAATTCTTTTACAATTTTTATCTAAATTATTAAGAATATAAATAATTTTTTAATTATTTAACTTAAATTTTAAATTTTAGTGCACAAAAATTATTTAATTAAAGGGTGAAAATGTAAGAAGAATAAGAAGGTAGGTAGATTTGGCAAAAAAAAAAAAAAAGAAGGTGGGTAGTGGGGAAGTGGGGTCAAGTCAAAATCAAAAGTAGACAATTAATGTGACTATCTACAGTGAAAATTTAACTTTGCCCCTGCCATGTTAGCATCCCTAACGGTGTTACATGAAAATGCCCTTATTTGCTAACGGCGAAAATTGCAGGGTACCTCTTTGTCACGAAACAAACCACAACCCTTTATCTGAAAATGACCTAAACCACAAGGTACTTAAATGTACTTTTCCCAAAAAATAAACCATATTATTAGTATGTTGATGTTAAATATAGTTTTTTTTACTGTTTGAAAGGGCATTTTAATCTTTTTATATATCACTTAACTGAAAAAAAAATTTTTTGTTTAATACTAACAAAACTTCTTACATGTTAACGAAATAAGAGAGAGGTAAATGTTAATTATATCAAATATTGGGAAGGAAAATATAATTTTCTCTAAAAATATTAAATTAAAATATAACTACTTAAAAATATTAAACTAAAATAAATTAAAAATTGAAATATAAAAATATTCTTTATTTTCAATTTTTTACTAAAAATTTACCCAAAATAAAATCATTAATTATTTTTAAAAATATAAATAAAAAAAATTGAGTTGTAACTATTAATTAAATTCTTCAAACAATTTGACAACCCAACAAGAACTCAAAAACAAACCAGCAACCATTATTAACAACACCACAAAAAAAACAACCACAATTTCATAAAAACAACTATATTCATTGAATTTTTTAAATAAAATATCATATATTTCAGTTTTAAAAAATTTTACCTAACTCATTTACTCATAAATTTGTACCATTTAAAGAAATGAACAACTAAATATAGAGTTAAAAAAACAACTTAAAATAAGTTTAAAACATGGACAACAACATAAAAAAATAAATAAATAAATAACAACCTTCCAACAACCATTAGAAAAAAAAAGCAACAGCAATCCAACACCAATTTGACAATAATCAAATTCAAATAGCTCTAATACTTAAATATAATCATTTAAAAATATTAAACTAAAATAAATTATAAATTGAAATGTAAAAAAATTAATTTATTTCAAATTTTTATTAAAAATTTAAAGAAAATAAAATCATCAATTATTTTTAAATATCTAAACTAAAGAAAATTGAGTTGTAACTATTAAATTCTTCAAATAACTTTGCAACAACTCAACAATAAAAAACAACCATAATTTCATTAAAAAAAAACATTTTCATTAAATTTCTTTAGTAAAACATCATATATTTCAGTTTTAAAAATTTTAACTAATTCATTTAGTCATAATTTTGGGTTATTTAAACAAATTAAACAACTGAAAATAGAGTTTAAAAACAACTTAAAACATGTATAAAAAATATGGATAACAACCTGATAATAACCAAACAATAACCAGAAAAAAAAAAAAAACAGCAACTACAATCTGATAACAACCAAATTCAAATAGCTTTAATACTCAATATAACCACTTAAAAATATTAAAGTAAAATAAATGAAATATGAAATATGAAAACATAATTTGTTAATTAGTTGTTTTGAGATTTTTTTGTTGGCAATTTTAGAGTTGACATATTAAAAAATTAATTGTAAATTACTGCAAAAATAATCACATAAAATAACAACAGTATTTAATGTTGTTTTACCTTCAATGTTAGCTATGTGCATGAGATAAAATTCGAGTTTTCTTTCACTATTAAAGTAGTAGGTGCAAAGGGAGTCATCTCTAGAATATTATAGAAATATAAGAATGGATATCTCACCAAAATAATTTCATTCAAGGTGTTCGCTAAATCCCAAAATAATTTCTTCACAATTTTGTCACTTACCTTTTTTGAAAAAGAAAATTTTCAAGCACTCAAAAAATAACTCTATCATAATTTTCTTCAAAGTAGAATTACTTTGGCACACTCATCGTCAAAGCACAACCTTATTTTTGCTCACACTCTCATCAAAGCACAACCTCACTTTTACTTACACTCATCAAAGTACAACCTCACTTTGACTTACACTTATTAAAGCACAACCTTACTTTGACTTACACTTATCAAAGCACAACTTTACTTTAGCTTCTTCTCTTATTAAAGTACTAACACGACTTTAGCAGACTTCTTATAAAAGCACTAAAACTCCTTTGGCACACTTCTCATTAAGGCATACAACCTTACCTTGGTGACTCATCAAGGAATACAACCTTACCTTTACTTATCAAAGCAATTCAATTGCTTTGACTCTTTACCAAGTACCCTTACATTATACCTTGTGCCTCTCTACTTCTTTTCACACCTTAAGGCTCTTGTTTATTTAGAGGCCAAAATTTCCTTGTCTTTATAGGCCAAGGATTATGTTGTCCTTGAAGACCAAAGATTTGAACTTATCCTTAAAGCCCGAAAATTTCCTTAATTTCTTCCTCTTTTTATTTTTCTTTTTCTTTTTCTAATTACACATGGATTCATCATGCAAGAGAACCTACAACGATTCTCTCCCTCCCAACTGCATAGAGCACATATTCTCAAACAACTTTACCAGCTCAAAATGTCATGTTCTCATACTAGGTCTTCAAATCTTCCCGCATGGCTTCAAATTATTCATGCTTGAGTTTATCATCCATAGTTTTTTCAAAGATCTCTAGTTCTCCCTCATTAATTAGTAACACAAACTTACCTCTAGGATATCTGGAAGAAAGTTATCTAATTCTCTCAAATCTTCTCAATGGTACTAGATAAACCTCATTTACTAGTGGTTGGCCATGACATCTTTTGATGGGATCTTAAGGAAGCATCTACATTGTTCACAGGCGAATCAATTTCATTATAATATCCAACTTCCCTTGGCACCATTATTGGAGGAACTACCTTCAAGTTTGAATCATCATTAAATTTAAGGTTGTTCTTCTCAAATACTACTATATCCTCGATTGTCTTGTTATCATATTTCATTGTAGAAAATCGGTACATGCAACTTCATCACAAAATAGGAGATCTTTCATCTTGTTTCTCCGTATGTGATAATTCATGTTATTTAAACTGATCATCTTGTTAGTCTTAACCTTCATCATTACAGTATTAATAATGCCTCTAGAACAGGAACCAACAACTCTAATATCACTTATTAGAAATTCTAGACTTAATGCAATAAATAGTTAATTATAAAATACTGCAAAAATAATTAAATAAAATGACACAAATATTTGACATGATTCACCTTTGATGTTAGGCTACGTCTTTGGGTCAAATTTTTGAGTTTTCTTCTACTAATAAAATAGCAGGTACATAGAGAGTTACCTCTATAACACTATATGAATACAAGAATAGAGATCTCATCAAAATAGTGGCATTCAAGGTGTTTCCTAAAACCCAAAATAATTTCTTCACTATTTTATCACTCATCCTTTTTGAGAAAGAAATTTTTCAAGAACTCAAAAAAACACTTTCACAAATTTCTTCAAAGTGGAATTACTTTAGCACACTCGTCATCAAATTGCACAACCTTGCTTTAGCTTATACACTTATCAAAGCATAGCCTTACTTTGGCTTACTCTCATCAAAGCACAACCTTATTTTGGCTTACACTAGTTAAAGCACAACCTTTTCTCATTCTTTCATCAAAGAACTAACATAAATTTGGCACACTTCTCATCAAAAGCACTAGTATTGTTTTGGCGCACTTCTTATCAAAAGCACTAACACTGCTTTAGCACACTTCTCATCAAGGCATGCAACCTTACCTTGGCAACACATCAAGACATACAACATTGCATTGGCAACGCATTAAGACATACAACCTTACATTAACTTATCAAAGAAATCCAATTGCTTGGGCTCTCTACATAAGTACCTGTACATTGTGCCTTGTGCCTCTCTACTTGTTTCCAAGCCTTAAGGAGCTTGTCATTTAAGATGAAAGATTTGAACTTATCCTTAAAGTCCAAGGATGCTCTTAAATTTTTTCTCTTTTTTTTTTCTTTTTTCCTAATTACTCATGAATTCCTTGTGTAGAAAGGACCCATAACAATTATTAATGAGATGAGCTTTTTCTTTTTTGGCTTATTATTTTTTATAGAATGTTTTAAGTCATTTTGAAAAAAATTGCAGGCATGTTGGTAAACTTTTTTATTATAGAATTAAGCCATTACTTTAATCCTAATGCTTTATCTTTATTATATCCTTTTCTTTTTTTCCAATGTATTGAGTGGGAAATGGGTCAACGCTTCACTAAGGGATGCTTCATAAAGTGGATTTTAAATCATAAAATTTTCTTTGAGATGAACTTAAGGAATGGAGTCTTTTATATTTTAGCTCATCTTTAGATGACGATTCATAGCCAGATATAAATAAAAATGGGAGTCAGAAGAGAAAACGAAAATAAAGAAAAAAACTTGAGGCTTTTTTAGAGAGTTTGTTAATGAAAGTCTTGGATAATTAAGAGCGGATGTATAAGCAGTTAATAGAGACAATGGAGAGGAGAGAGAGAGAAGAAGCTTGAAGTCAACATGAGATTGAAAGAATAAAAAGGGATCAAAAGGTAGCAACATAAAAGTAAAAAAAAAAAAAATGTGTCATGTGAAACACACAAATGTTGATCTAGTGGAATACCTTATGTATAACACTTAGCCACACAATCGCAGATCAAACTATATGACTAGGAGGGATGAGTCTAACTCAGCAAGTTCATATCTACCAAGATTCAGACCATACTTCAGTTATTGACTACTTGGAGAGATCAAACCACTGCCAAAAACCATATCATTCAAAAACAAATACTAGATCTATTAATCTAGACCAAAGCCAACTAATAATATAAGAAAACACATGGAGAATTGAATATTATATCTTAAATCCAAGTCATTTATAAACTAGAGTAAAAAACATAAAGTGAAATGATTGTTTGTGGGTAAAAATAGCCAAAAATCATCCATAAAATTATAAAATCACTATAGAAAACCACTTATAAAAGAAGTGAGAGGAGAGAATAAGAGAGGAAGATGAAAAAAAGATATTATAAAAAGTAAAGTTTTTATTTAGTCATGTTTTATGAATACCTCGTTATTCAATATCATCATTTTAAGCAAGATTTTAGTCATTTAATTACAATAATTAGGTGTGTGCAAAATTCTAGCGACACAAAATACTGAACTGAAACCAAGTGAATTTGATTTGGTTCGGTTTTTATTCTTTACCACTCGTAAACTTTTGGTTAAACCCAATATGCCCAAAAAATCAAATACTTGTGTAATAATTGAAATATATCAAACATATACTTGTGGCAAAGTGGTGAGGAGCATTATATTCTTACTTGAAGTCATCGGCTGGGAGTCGAACTTGCATCCCTATCTAAGAGCTCTAGACGTGCAACTCATCATTAAACTACTAGAAATTCTTGCTTTATTTATTTCTTTTTTATTATTTATTCAATTAACCGAAACTCAAACCGAAAATTCGCCTAAAATTTTAGTTTCAGTATAGTTTTGAATTTTTGAAAAAATTTAAATCTGATCCACCTGAAGCCGCATGATGCACACCTTTAACAACAATTCACTCAAATCTATCAACTTTTATTACTTTTGGACTGAGTTATTTATTTTTAAAATTAATTACAAAATTAATAGAAAATTTCGTCAATTATACTTACATATTTTCAATTTTTCTATAAAAATAAAACAATTTATCATATGTACTATTGGATGTTACACTGCCCGCTACCTAATGAGAATTAGGACATGTGGACAAAAAACTAATAAAAATTGAGAACATCAAATGCTGTGAAAGCGTTTTTCTTCCTTCATATATAAAAAGACTGGTTAGGGAGAGATTAAAAGAATAATATTAATTTATTGCATAATACTCCTTTTTAAAGGAAAACAAATTTCACAATTACATTAAAAAGCAACCAAAAGAAAGAGAAAAAAAAAAAAACCAACACAGTATACATATTACACTTTATCATTTCCAAATTAACAACTAATTACTATATTAATTGAACTATTGTGGGTTAAAGAAGCTAACTTTAGTACCAGTACTAACAACAACATATATCCCAGCAGCAATTTGAGCCCCACTAAGAGCCAACCCAAAGATTCCTAGTCCCCAGTTCAGGCACCACATTGGGCTATACATCTTGGGTTTCTTCATCTTGAGCCACATAAAACATGGATAAGCTAATGTAACCGGCAGTGCTATTCCTCCAATTAGTCCAGCCACGCTTCCGAGGAATGGGACTGCCACTGCAACGAAGAAGCATAAAAATCCGAATACTGCTCTCATAATGGCTCGGAGCCACCACGGGCACGGCTTTTTCATCCTTCGTGTGTATAATGATTCCAAATCGTCGAATATTGGCATGCCATAGATTTGAAATGAGCTTAGTGCATTAATTATCACAAATAAACTTGTTAATCCAAGAATAAATCGCGATACATCTCTCCCATGGAATGCAAATAACGCTGTTAACATTCCACCTTC
>CATIWK010164736.1:0-11859 GCA_949634005.1 Mallotus japonicus
TGTTGTAACCTCTGGCTCCTAATCCATGTCAAATTTATTGTTTCTTAACATTATCAAACTTCTCAGCCATGTGGTATATTATTTGATTTGTTTTTTCTTTTTGTGCACAATATATATTGAAATTTATCTAAGTGTGAATAAGATCTAAGGTATTTGTATTTTTTACTTGATTAAATTGTAATTTGCAGTTGGGAAACTTTTGAACCTGTGGGTGATCTACTTCCTCAACCAGAATGGACTGCATGGGATCAAACAGTTGAGTATTGTGCTTTTGCCTATCCGCACTATATAGTCATATCTTCTTTGCGCCCTCAATATCGATACCTGGGAGATGTTGCCATTCCTTATGCTACGGGCGCCGTTTGGCATCGGAGACAGCTTTTTGTGGCAACCCCTACTACCATTGAGTATGTTCTTGTTGTTTATCACTAAACTATGTAGTTGGTTTCCTTATTTGTATAGTAAAGCTCAATAAACGGTTTCTATATTTATGATCCTATAGGAGTTAAAGATAAAATTATTGTGCTTGCTCTTTCTGGGAAATGATAAGGATGACAAAGTTCAAATGTTATGCATATCAATTTATATAAATTCTCCAGAAATTTAACTGGTTTTTAAAATGGATTAAAATGGAGCATATGACAAATAAAAGTCAACATTGCGGAAGGCTTATATTTAAGAGTCGAAGGGCTTTGTAGTGATAAAAGTTGTCACCTCCTTACTTTTCATGTATGGCAGATATTTCTAACTGTCCAAATACAATTATCATGACATGAAATAAGCACATCCAGCATCCTTATGAATCTAACCATTATAAAGTATAAAACAAAAAGGAAACTCTATCAAGCCCAAAAGGCGTGACAACTGGTGAAGAGCTTTAGAGCTCTAGAGCTTTTGCTTTTTTATTTTTTAATTTTTTTTTAAATTTTTACGGGACCTAATACCCTGGCTGATTGCCTGACAACTGGTGCCTTGGTTCAGGTTGCCTTAGGAGGGCTTCACTGCCCCATACTATTTGTGCCTTTGAACACTCTCATTTTTTTCTTTCTTTTTGGTGCTCATTTCTGTTTTCAGAAATAAGAGAAGGGGACACTCCTTATTCACAGCCTTTCCTCTCCTTTATATGCTTCTGATCCTTCATAATTCTTTGATTTCTAGTTTCTGAACTTCAAAAGGGACAACCTTTTGATTTTTATTCTTTTTTTTTTTTTTTTTTTTCTGGAAACTGAAATCTTAATGATAGACAGGTGAAGGGTGCCCTTTCCTTGCTAGATATTGTTTATTTGATTTTTTTCCAGTGGGGTTAAATATAAATTTGACATTGGATAGTTTCGGGACCTTTTCTTTTTGTTATAGTGTCTATCTTCCTATTCAAAAGGGTTTTTTTGGACCACCTGTATTTTGAAGATATAGGCTCCTTTTTTTTTTTTTTTGGTCTACATGTTTCTTTGTTTTTGTTCTTCTCAAAATGTTTGATGTTTTAGCTTTTATATGCACCATGTTGCGCGGCTATGTTTGATATTATTGTTATTTAACTTCCAGAGAAATAAAAAATGAAGATGAAGAAATTTATGAAAAATATCTAACATCAAGCACTATTTCAGGTGTGTTTTTGTAGATGCTGGTGTTGCAGCAATTGATATAGAAACAAGAAAGATGAAAGAAGAAATGAAAATGAAAGAAGCACAGTCTAGAGCGACAGCTGAACATGGAGAGTTAGCCCTAATCACAGTGGAAGGTCCCCAAAGTGCCTCACAAGAACGAATAAAATTAAGGCCACCTATGCTACAGGTTAATTTATTGCTTAAATTGTGCTTGTTGATACGGATACCAGTGCTTCATTATGTTCAGTTTCTTTTTTCTTCTTCTTCTTCCTTCTTTTTTTTTTTTTTTTTTTTTTTTTTGGGTGGGGTGGGGTGGGAGGGGAAAATAAACCCACAAGAAGTTTCCTTTTAATATTGTGTCGTCCATGATACTTGCGAGAAAGAATTGGAACTTGCTATGTACACTTCATGTTTTGCTTGCTAGAAAAATTTGTCATCCCAAATATGATTTGCTTGATATTCTGTATGATTATTTTTGTAAAAGTCGAACAAATAGTAGCCAATCAATACTGAACGGTAAGAGAGGACTAAGTGGTGCAATAATAGGTTTTTATCAGACTGAGTGGTGCAATGATAGGTTTTTATCTCCTTTCAATTTTTCCAAACAGAACGTCATTAGAGTAACTAAAACCAAGCTTAACCCTTTGCGTAAGGATAACCATATGATATAAGCATGCCAAACATACACTTGTTGTGCTTGACAAAAGCCAATATATGAATACATTTAGTAGCTGCGCTTAAAGAAAAAAACATGTCCAATATATTTCCATAATTTTATTTTACCATTTAATATCAAGAAATTTTCTTAATATATTTAAGATACTCTATTAATTTGTACTCTATAATTGACAAACTTAATATATGTCCACGTGAATGATTTAAGTCTATATATCATTTGTGCACATATCACTTCCTTTTTTTTTTCTGAAAGCAAACTGAATTGTTTTAAAACTATTTTGAAGATATTTTTAAGTAATTGAACCATTTTGAATTCTAAACTATAATAGACGATCTAATTTAGTATGATCTAGTCCTGTTTACTGCTTTGAACTTAATAATGTATGCTTTGTAAATCAATGTGGAGAACTTATGGAGTTTCATTGTTTCAGCTTTTTCAATAAATATAATGCTTTTTGGTAAATGCAAAAACCAAACCAGGAGATGTTTAAAGATCTGATCATTTTGTTGCAGTAACACATGCATTATGCAGTAGGCTGTTTTAGTTTGGGTGGGATAATGGTTTAATTTATTTTAGTTGAGTTGGATTTTACAGGCATCAACCTAATTTTAGTATTATTACATGATCTGGTGATAATTACTTATATTTTTTTTATCTCTATTATCTTTATTATTTTTTAGCCTTAAATTGTCAGTAGTAGTTCTGGAGCTTGTTCATTACACCCTAAATGACTATATGGTTAGCAGAATTATTACCTTGTTCTGTCTTTGAATGGGCGCATATCTTTTCAGGTGGTTCGTTTAGCTTCTTTTCAGCATGTTCCTTCTGTGCCACCTTTCTTAACATTGCCAAAGCAGACAAAAGTTGATGATAGTGACTCAGCATTGCCAAAGGAGATGGAACGGGTTAATGAGATAGCAGTGGGTGGTGGAGGGGTGTCTGTCGCAGTTACTCGTTTTCCAACAGAGCAGAAACGACCTGTTGGACCTCTAGTAGTGGTGGGTGTGAGAGATGGAGTTCTTTGGCTTATTGATAGGTAATAAAATGATCTTTGCTCCAGAAAATCTATTATTTGGTTAAAAATATAACCATTTTAAGTTTACTAGTAAAATATGAGACATGGGTGTCCACTTTAATCATTTGTGATCCACCTTCTGGTTATGAGCTGTGGTTGTGGTTTCAAGGTATCTCAGTTGAACTACTGTTTTATCACTTTTAGAATGCAAAAATGTTTCATTATAAATATAAATTATTGACAAAATGGTATCTGGCTGTTTTGAGATAATAATACTTATCGTGTAAGATTAAGTTTGTATCTTATGTATATTGGTCACTGGCATGCTTCCTTTTAACCACATTTTTGGCTTTGTTTCCTTTAGCAATTATTAGTATTTCTTTTTTAACTTTCTTAAACTCTTTTAGGTAACTTTTACTTTGGGAATGACTGTTCAAATTAGGGCACAATATCCAAATTTAGGAATGAATACAATACATTGCATTTGAACTGAATTTCCTTGTGTACACACAACAAACATCAGTTGAGTAGTGAGGAGGCATGCATAGAGTTCATTTGTAACAACAAACCAAGTTGAGATTTTTTTCTTCCTTCAACTTTATTATCAGTCTTGTGAAAATTCCATAAATTTTCATGATGTAACTCTGAAGTGAACTTAGTTTTTATTAGAATTTTGATTCTTTCTTCTGTTTATATGCAATTTTTCTATCTAAATTGGTTTTGACTAGTCATCTTGTGACATTTTAATCACCATCTGTTTCAAAATGATTTTGGGGATGTTTTTCAAGTCTTATCTTTTGTTGACTAAATACTGATATTTTTTTTTTCTAAGGGTGGAATATACTTGAAGCTATTGTTTCACAATGTTCTGACTGCAGAGTAGCTTGCTTTCACTTATTTTGGCAAGCTACTACACATCTGCCTTCTCATTGTTGGATTTCACCCCCTGTTATCAGCTTTTGGTGTATTTCTAACTTACCAGATTGTGTTGAAATTTTCTTCATCAATAAGAGAAATATGGCTGCTAATAGTTTTCAATGAAACAGAACAGCCATTGCATGGCCCTTATCTATACTGCTTTAGTGATTGTTATTATTGCCATTTGGCCATTATGATTGTAAAGTGGTTGTATAAACATCTGTTAGAACATGTTTCCCCTAATATGCTTCATTCCTTCAGCACTTTTGTTTGGGTTTTCTGCTGTACGCTTTTAATTGCTGGTGAAAATAAAATATGGACACCTTATGATATCAGTTGAAAGTAATTTGGTAATACTAAGCTAAAGGAATATATATTTTTTTAAATAAATTGTCAATTTTCAGCAGCAGTTTCAGTAAATTCGTGCAAATATGCACATTTGATTTGACATATTTTGCTAGCTCTTGTTTAAAAATAAATTCTCATCTATGATGGCCACAGCCATTGCATAGCTCTAAGATTGCATTTCTGCAGCATTGCAATCATAACCATGACAGCAGCTGCATCTACGATTAAAATGCAGATAGCAGCTGTTGCATGTCTTCCTCCCCATTGCTGTTCATGCCCTGTTATCACCTTTACTGCTTACTTCTCAGGAACTGATTATTGCTAAACTTTCCTCATTGTTAGTGCAGGATACTATTGTGTCCTGTCTGCCTCTGAATTAGTTCTTGTGACTTCATTTTCATATTTTCTGCTGAATTTTCAGCTACCTGTTGAACTAAAATCCCCATGCTGAAGCATAACTGTCAATCTGTAGAAAATTGTGTGTCTCTAATTACTCTCAAACTAACTGTTTTCCTTTTTTGTATACTTCACTTGCTTCTTATGGATGACCATCTTCATATTTCCTTTATGAGATTATGGGCATTTTTCTGTGTCATTTATCTGCTAAGGGTATTTCTTTCCATCATTGAAGTTCTACATCCTACCTGAACTTTTAGTCTTTCTCCTTAACATCAAATGGCATGCATCTCCATTTGTATCAAGTTGTTAATCATATAGATTCAGTATAACACTCATTAATTCACCATATGATTGAGCATACAATTGTCCTAGGGTAAAAAATTATTTTGTCTGGGCTGGTTCTCAGCAATTTTCTTTCTAGTTTGTTGAAGAACGTTGTAGATGGGGAAAAAAAAATCAACATGGAAAATATGCATGAGCTTAATTGGCAAATAGGTGGTGACTTTGGACCTTAATGCAAGCCAGTAGATTTTATGTAAGAGAGCTCGTAACCCAGCTTATATGTTCATGTTTGCGAGTTAAGCTGACACTCCTAGGGCCCATGGAATTCTTAGTTAATGATAGGAGGTTATTGTAATTTGTGACCAATATCAACAAGAAAATAAATAGTTGAATTTTTTTTTTTTTTTTTCCAGTGATGGTTTGTTTATTAGCATGTAGTCCTAACTCCCAAGTATCAAAGCTTGAATTCAGTTGCTTTCTATTTCAACCTTTTAACTTTTTGTTGCAAACTTGTCATGTCTTATTATAGTGTAACAAAACCTTAATTTCCCCAATGTCCCTTTGGTAGGTATATGTGTGCACATGCCTTATCCCTAAATCATCCCGGTATTCGTTGCCGGTGTCTTGCTGCTTATGGAGATGCTGTTAGTGCAGTCAAATGGTACTTTCTCTTTCAACTTCTTTATCTTATATGTTTATGCCACTAAAATTAGTATTAATCTTTTCTTTTTTTTTTTGACATAACTGTAGTTATTTGTAATTTATGGTCTTTCTTATGCAGGGCAAGTAGGCTTGGTAGAGAACATCATGATGATTTGGCACAATTTATGCTAGGGATGGGCTATGCTACTGAAGCTCTTCATTTGCCTGGAATATCTAAGAGGTCTGCCATATGTAATATGGTTTTGGTTTGGATTTAGAAGCATAATGCCTTTTTTCTTGATATATCAAACTATATAGTGGTATTTGGTCAAAAAGTACATTTGCATTCATTACTAATGGTTGTTAGTGTATTTCCTAGGTGCATTTGAACTTGTCTCTATTCATGTGCACATAATTACATTATGGTTTATGCTTCAGACCCTTGTATGTGTCAGCTGCTTATGTAATCATGTTAATGATTGCTGTTATGTCATAACCAATTAGGTTCAAAGGCACAAATTAACTGCATTATGTGCATTTCATTGTTGTATATGCATGCTTTTCTCTTTGAAATTTTAATAATTCTAACCATGTCGTTTAGGTTGGAGTTTGATCTAGCCATGCAGAGCAATGATTTAAAAAGGGCACTTCAGTGCCTCCTTACTATGAGCAACAGCAGGGACATAGGGCAAGATGGCACTGGACTTGGTTTGACTGACATTCTGAACATAACAGCAAAGAAGGAAAATATTGTTGAAGCTGTTCAAGGGGTAGTTAAGTTTGCAAAGGAGTTTTTGGAGCTCATAGATGCTGCAGATGCCACTGCACAGGCTGAAATTGCACGTGAAGCTCTTAAGAGGTTAGCTGCTGCAGGTTCTGTGAAGGGAGCTTTGCAGGGTCATGAGTTAAGAGGACTTGCTTTACGCCTTGCAAATCATGGGGAGTTGACAAGGCTGAGTGTATGTAGCCGGACTGAATTTTTCTTCTTCTTGCATATTGATTATTGACCTCATAAAGTGTTGAATACATGCTAGGAACTTTAAGCAGTTTATTCCGTCCGTCAGCCCCTGAACTTGTCATTTTTTGTTTCTTTGCTCTCTCAACTTACAAACTGACCATTTAGGTGCCTCAACTAGCTTAATATAAGACTTATAAACTTTTACCAACACTGTTGAAGTTGTCTAAATGATTTTTGTTTTTTTGTTTTTTGGTAAGTAAGTGAAATTATTTAGATGCCTGAACTAGCTGAAAAATGTGCACAAGTCATGTTTTTAGGTAGTTGAGGTGTTTCAATGGTCAGCCTGTGAGTTAAGGAGCCAAATTGACAAAAACTGCCAAGTACGAAGGGGCAGTTAGTGTATCAAGCCAACTTTAAGGATATATATCTTGTGTTGCCTGTTGGCCCTTAAATCTTGAAAATTCATGGTTCAACTCATTAAAACGCAAATATGATGCAAACATTCTAGTGATTCAGCATCTGTTACATCTGGACTGACATCCTGGGGAAGTTTTAAGGATGGTTTAATATTTAGCCATGTCGGTCCCTGCAGTAGAAATTGGAATAATCAATAATTTACTACTTTTTTTCTTGTATATGCGTTCATTGTCTTCAGTTATCTGTAGAAAGTTTATGAATATTTTTAATCGCTGGTACTGATATAAATTATCTAGGTGTTAGCTGAGAAGTCTCATGGTGCATAGAAGCCCTGGAAAATTATATAATTATGAGGAAGAAAAGATCTATGCAACCAAATTGGAAGGAGTCTTTTTCTTTTATAGTGAAATCTAAGACATTATGGTGCTCTTTTCAATGTGCTAATATTTCTGTGATTGACAAATTTTGAGTCGTGGATATGAACATTTACTTCAAGTCTGTACTTATAGTTTGTGGATTTTGTGCTTATTACCACTACATTATGACAAATGAACATGAATACCCAAAATTTTGTGAACAATGTGATATTGAATTTGTTAACCCTTGGATATGAAGTTATTAAATTTGTACATCAAACTGAAATGCAAGATGTATGCTCATTCAAATATCAATATTTCTTATGATGCATTTGTCTGTCTATCTATATTTAAAGAAATTTTGTGCATGACTGCAGGGTTTGGTAAACAATTTGATTTCTATTGGCTTGGGGCGTGAAGCAGCATTTTCAGCTGCTGTTTTGGGAGACAATGCACTCATGGAAAAAGCATGGCAGGACACTGGGATGCTTGCCGAGTCTGTACTTCATGCCCATGTATGTTTATTTATTTATTTTTCCATGTATAAGTTGTTTTAAACCCTGAAAAGGGATTTTTTTTTTTTTTTCTTATGTCAAGTCTAATGAGCTCTTCCTGTATGTCTCCAGGCTCATGGGCGACCAACACTTAAGAACTTGGTTCAGGCATGGAACAAAATGCTACAGAAAGAGGTCGAGTACAGTCCATCAACAAAGACAGATGCTGCAGCTGCATTTCTTGCTTCCCTCGAGGAGCCTAAACTTACGAGTTTGGCAGAAGCAGGGAAAAAACCACCAATTGAAATTCTTCCTCCTGGGATGCCATCACTCTCTGCTTTTATTTCTAGTCAGAAAAAACCCACTCCTGGCACACAAAGTTCACAGCAGCAACCTAACAAGCCATTGCAATTAGAAGGACCTCCCGCTTCTAATTCTGATTCAGTAACTGAATCTACTACTACCACAGCTACTGCAACAGCACCAGAAAATATACCTCAGATCTCGACAACAGATGTAGAAAATGCTCCACCCCCACCAGAAGCAAGTTCACCCAATGGTTTTGTTGATGATAAAGCCCCTATCTCATCCTCGGCGAGTAATCCAGATCTAGTTGCTTCGGGGGAAGATATCCCACCTACATCAACGGATAATACAACATCAACAGAGGTACTGCCTCAAATTCCAGATAACCAGGGAACAGGCATTCCAAGTACCATGCCCATGAGTGATAACCAGGGAACAGGCATTCCAAGTACCATGCCCATGAGTGATAAACAGGGAACAGGCATTCTAAGTACCATGCCCATGAGTGATAACCAGGGAACAGGCATTCCAAATACCATACCCATAAGTGATGCTCTTATTTAAATTTCAACTTTGGGACCTGCTAGAGAATAATTCACAATGGAAATTCTTTAATGATTTATTCATCTTCAAGGAATTCTAGTCAGGGACGTATAGTGTGTACATGAACAGAACACGGAGCAACAGATTAATTTCGTAGCAAGTTGAATTCATGTCTGTACATTTTTGGTAGCCATTGGACCTCATATTCTTGTATTATTTTTATGAGTTGTTTCAAAGCATTTCGAGTTTTACATGATGAGATGAAAGGCAGATGATGTCTTCGATCTACTGGCATTCAGGTTTACAATGTTTGTACTACATAATATCTACTATGCTGTTTATGTTTTCAGATACTGGTTTGAATTTTATACAGAGGTTGACTTGTAAATTGTTGATTGTTTCATAATCTGGCTGGAAATCACAACATTTATAGCTGAGAATAGAATTGTTTTGACTTTGGCTTCTTCGTATAATACGAATGGATGCTTGCTAGTTTCGTTGATCTTGCTCCTAGCTGTTGCCTAAATATTTATGACTTTATTTCTTGGGATTTTTTTCAGATCTTTTGCCGTTAGTATTTCATTGTAAAATTACTTTACTGTCCCAGTTTTATTTAATATTTATATATTTTTATCTAATTTTCTAATTCTAATAAATAGCACAAATTGTATAATTATAATTTGTTAATATATATTAGAGGTCCAAAAATGGCAATATATGTGAGTTAAGGCAATCTTCTCTCTTATGAATTATTAACCATATGGTAAGTTGCCTCTGATCACTTATTTTTGGATAAAAGATCAAGTTAGCCCTAAAAATTACATTTGCCTTCTTATTGTTTTACTTTGATTAATAAAATTTTTTCAACCAATTATAAAATCATCCCTAATGTTATAATTAGTTGATAAATTAGTTTCTATGTTAAATTAAACACAATTTTATTCTGATATTATATTTAAAACTCAAAATTTATTTATACTTTATAATTTTTTTTAAAATTATAAATCTTTTTTATTAGTACACAAATTCAATTATCTAGTAGTGATTTTTTGAAATATAATTTCTTTAATTTATTAAAAAATTAATTTTATTTGTTAAAATTATGTTTAAATTTAAAAATTTATTTATAATTTAAAAAATGTTAATGTACAATTTAACATATAAAAATATATATTAATATAATATATTATTAGGTTTTTTAATAATTTTCCATCACAATTAATTATGATGACTAATTTATTGTTTAACTGAAATATTAAATTTTTTTGGTAAATTTATAAGAAGATTTTTGATGAATTATTAAAATTACAAAAATTAATATTGTAATTTTAGTTTTGATTTTAATTTTATTATAATTATTTTAGTATATCAATATTAAAATTAAAGAACATTATATATATATATATAACCAAAAAATAATGTACAATTAAATATGTACTTGTTTGGAAAAAATTTAGTGCTTCAGGATGGTAAAGGTAATTCCTCAATAAAATAAAATTAATTGCATCCGACTTCTAATCAAACTATGAGTCTCTAAAGTCCTTTACTATTTACGTAGATTCTAATGGATGTAAATTGAATAAGGAAGTAAATAAATCGAAGCTTTGAATATGAATAAAGAATTGACATTGTTTGAAATACAAGAGTTGAAGAAAAATATATTGTGGTTGGAACTGTTCTCGAACTCAGCCTTAAATTGATGAATTTATAGCTAAAGAAAATGTCATTGTTTCCTATGTTTTAGTATATAGCAGTAGCTACTTCCTACATTTTTTCCACTTCCCCACTACAAGTACATTGCCACAATTTTGTAAGAATTTGTTTGGCTCCTCTTCTACTTCTTCCCTAATATGCTCCAACAGAACTTAATGACCAAGGTAGTGGATTTTATTTTGATAGATTTAGGGTATAAATAGCCGTATTAGGGCTATAAACAGGAGGTAGTTGAATTTCTTTTGATTAATATCAGTTATTGAGAGGTTTGAGTCCTTTCTTCAATTCTTAAAAGAACTTAGTGAATTTTATCAAGTGAATGCTTGATACCTTCAAACCTAGTTTGATTTAAACGTAAAATTGGCTTAGTACAATATTAAATTTTCATTGAATGACCTTTAATTCTTTGTAATAAAGATTCTTAAATACAGGTTATTTAAGAGTCTTATTAGGATTTAGAGTTTCATTGCTTGATTCATTGAACAATCCTTGACAAAGACATCAAGATTGATACGGGTTTGGCACAAGTTAACCATGTTCGTATCATTATCAGAGCTTTGGCTCAAAAATCAAGTATGTATCTTTATTTTTAATTGTTGTTTGCCTTCAAATATAAAGAAAAATTTAGAATCCTTTGAGTTGTGTCTTATTCGCTCCATTGAGTGTTTTTTTTGTTATTATCAACTTCATTCCTTTATGATTCCTTCTGTTCATTAAGTATTCCTACCATTATTCTCATTTATATTTGATTGTTTTGCATTTTGTGTATCATCAATTATAAAAAAAAAAAAATGTTGCCAATTTAATAAAAAATTAAAAAATTAATTTAAAAAAATTGAATTCAAAATCAAGTCAAATTCTCCTCACATTCAATGTTTGGTTCCTAAATTCAAGTGCTTTGCCTATTTCAATTCCAAATCATTCTTAAGTTGAAATAAAATATCATATGAAGTTTTACATGCTTTGCCTATTTGATTGTTTTGCCTAAAATATCATATGAAGTTTTACTTAAAAAGAAAAATAAATGCTTTAAAGTTGTCAAAGGCTAAAACAAATAAGAGATGACATAAATTTATATCAACAAATATTACCTCATAATTTTTGTTGTGTATTGCTCAATCAACAAAGATGCATTAGTTATAACCCAAGTTTTTTCAATAATGTCCAAAACGATTATTAAAAAAA
>CATIWK010164755.1:0-12775 GCA_949634005.1 Mallotus japonicus
AAAAAAAAATCAATGTTTCTTTCAGGTTTTTTAGGAGTAATATCATATATGATTAGAGTTAATTTGTTCATACAAAAAAAGTGCCCATTAATTAATTGATTTCCATGAGTTGAAATTTCAGAAAATTGATATTAGAAGTATAAGTTGATATTAATTCGACCATTACATACACTTTTTTTTTTTGTTTACCACCAGTATCCAAGTCCACTCGATTTGGATTAATTCGGTTCGACCCAGGTAAGACTACAAAGTGGCAAAGATCTCTTAACAACTCATTTAATGCGACTGCACTCGAACCCAAGACCTCGCTTAAGACTGCATACATGCACTCTTTTTATTTGCATAATAAGGATATGATATTTGCTAATATTGGAGAGTAAAATAATATAATTGATCTGCAAAATTAGACGTTGGAGCTTTTGATTCTGTAATTAATTAATTAATTAATGCAGGGTGCATGTGGATCTTGTTGGGCTTTTAGTACAACTGGAGCTATTGAAGGAGCTCATTTTATTGCAACAGGAAAGCTTCTCAATCTTAGTGAGCAACAGTTGGTGGATTGTGACAATGTGGTTAGTTTCCAATTCTTCTATCGTTCTATCTTCACACACATATACGCACACAAGTGCACGTGGGGCTTCACGTCTAGAATTCAAACCCTACAATATGCTTCTTGATATAAAAAATCACAACGTTTGCAACTTATTGCCAATTTGTTATAATTTTGCGAAAAATGTCGTATATACTTTGGTTAATTGTTTGTAGTTATGCTAAGGTGACCAAGTGTGCATCTTTTTTTATTAATTTTAATCAAAGCGCAAATTGTGACAAACTTGCAAATAATTAGCAAGTTATGACATGTTTGCCAAATTTTAAAAGTTGGAACAAATTTACAAAAAGTTGCAAACTTAGTGATAGACCAATATGATACATGACTATAATACCGCTAACCTGAATTCTCATTGGTATCTCTTGATATATGATCATTATACTAGCTAGAAAGCAAGCAAGAACTCAATGTCAATCTCCAGAAACTTTGCTTTTGGAATTTACTAAGAAATTATAAATCAGCTATTCTAATTTTTTTAGCTTAATATAAAGAGAATTATTTCATACTCTTGTGAAGTGTGACATAGAAGACAAGACTTCATGCGACAGTGGGTGCGGTGGAGGGCTTATGACTAATGCCTACAGGTATTTGATGGAGGTAGGAGGGTTAGAAGAGGAGAGCTCATATCCCTATATAGGGAAACGCAGCGAATGCAAGTTTGACAAGGAGAAAATAGCTGTTAGAGTTGCTAACTTTACCAGCATCCCTATTGATGAGAGCCAAATTGCTGCACATTTAGTTCATCATGGACCTCTAGCAAGTGAGTTTTTCTTTTTTTCTTCAAATTTCTGAGCATGTATTTCATTTTCTTTATTGAGCAAGAATTATGCACAATAAATACCATGATAGTTGATCACGGTGGGATCCCAACGGTCTGAGGTGCATCTGTTGTATGCAACAGATGCCTTGTAAAGCATGAGAAGGCCATTGATTGTAATGCGTCCTTATTATAATAAGGCTCCTTCAAACAAGTGCAAGTCAAATTTTTTATTAATACAGAGAGCTCGAATAACCTAAATACTGTTCAACTATAATTAGCTACTTAGACAATTATGGATGTTTGCATGTGTACATTTCATGTCAAAGGGGGCACTAATTAATCCATCTCTTGTCAATTTGCAGTTGGATTGAATGCAGTCTTTATGCAGACGTACATTGGAGGCGTCTCGTGTCCACTTATTTGTGGCAAGAAATTTATTAACCATGGTGTTTTGCTTGTTGGGTATGGTGCTAAGGGGTTCTCCATTCTTAGACTTGGATACAAGCCGTACTGGATCATAAAGAATTCATGGGGAAAGCAATGGGGCGAAGAGGGATATTATCGCATCTGCAGGGGGTATGGCATGTGTGGAATGGATAGAATGGTGTCTGCAGTCATAACTCGAGTTTCATAAATCGTTATCTTTATCATTCACCAATATCATATAGGGAGAGAGATTAAATAAGAAGAAACTCATATATATATATATATATGTTTCAAGAAGAAACTCTTTATATATATTGTTTATATTGTTATATTATATTGTTGGCTGCTGGTTTTGTATTAGGATAATGTTTTGTGTCTAGCGACCATGAACAAATTTTATTGTTGGCTGCTGGTTTTGTATTAAGATTTATGTCACGGGCAACGACGTCACAGTGCATCGCTGGTCCGCGACAAATTATCAAAATGTCCTTTTATTCATTTTTTTCTCATTTGATTATTAAAAAAAAAAAAATTCAGGCTTTGAATGTTTAAATTGTTGCACGTAAGGAGGTAATTGTAGCTACCATCAACGGAATTGTTCATATCGATGGTAGCTACATGTATCATTATCCTTGTGATGTATACATAACTTGCGGTAGTGATATGTATACTGTATACATAACTTGCTTGTGGCAGTTGATATTAATCTCTCAACAAAGGTAAAGCAACGGTGAAAAGCCATAAGTGAACACAATAAGTTTGATAAGTGTGACAAGGCATGCATATATAGGGAATATATAGGGAAAATGATATGTACTATCTTCAATTTTAGATCAATTATTAACTAATTTCTATTTTGAAAGTCATTTCAATTCGATCCTTTAACTTTATAAACTGTGTTAATTCTATTCAATTTTATTTAAAGGGTCTAATTATATTTTTAAAAATTACTATTAGATTCTTATAAAATTAATTTGACACTTATTTAATTTTTTCCACTTATTTTTTAAGAAAATAAAATTTGAAAAATATTTTTAAGTTCTAATTTTACTATTTTTGAAATAAATTTAAAAATTAAAATTTAAATTTTTACATAAAATTTTAACTTTCTACATATCAATAACAATAAGAAAAAAAGTGATAACTTGTGAATCAATTCATTATATAGACTAATATTAATAAAAATAAAAATCAATAAAGTAAGCACTTTTAACTGTCACTATAAATAAAATAATAAAATTCTAATTTTTTAATTTTTTCACATTTTTCAGAAAAATTAAATAATTTTTTGTATTCTTGACTAATATTTTTAGTATCTCAAATTTTATTTTTATTTTTATTTTTTTTATCTAATACCATTTTGGTTTGACCTTTATTAGGAAAATTTCTAAATAATGTTGCTGAAAGTTGAGAAGTAAATTTTAAAATAGTTAAAATTAAAAAAATTTTAGTGAAAAATTAAAAATTTATGAAAAAATTAAAAATTAATTTTTAAATTTATGTAAAGAGTAAAAAAATAGAATTTAAAAATATTTTCTTACATTTTATTTTTTTATAGGAAAAAGAGGATAAAAAATTTAATAAGTAGCAAATTTATTTTATAGGGATCTAAAAGTAATTTTTAAAAATATAATTAGGTCCTTCAGATAAAATTGAATAGAATTGACACAATTTATTAAGTTGAATTAACAAATTAAAATAACTTTCAAATAGAATTCAATTGATAATTGATTTAAAGTTCAGAATAAAATTAATTGTCAGGACCCGTTTATATATCGAGCTCAACAGGACTCGTTTATAATTTGCCAACATCAATTGCTAGCCTTATTGTGAGGCGATGCAGTTCAACAAAAATTAATTGCTTCTTATTCGTTGGATCAAATGGACAATTAGTAATAAATGAGACTTGTAAGTTTTTAGCCTCTCTTAAAAGTTTTCTCTCTTAAGTAGAGTTGTCTTGGTTTTAGGTGTTTATATCTCTTTCGATTTGGCCATCTACCTCATTTCCTTCTTTAATATTAGCATTAATGGTGTCTAGTAGCTCTGATAAGGAACTCAACAGTTGAAATCGAAGATGATAGCAGACACTACTGAGGAAAACCTTCTTGAGCTAGAGCTCACAACAGTCACAAATCCCATGCTAGTTAAATTCAAAAATCGCTTTGTGGGGAAGATTTACAACTCCAAACTTTTCTCCTCTCAATTTGTGTAGTAAACTCTCACCCAAGTTTGGGGCTTTGCCTCGCATTTTCATCTTAAGAAGTTAAAGGAACGGAACACGTTTGTGTTCATCTTTTCTAAACCGGAAGAGTGCCACCGTATTCTCCAACATAAGCCTTAATTGGACTCTCCATCGACACTTGTTGGTATTGATCGAGTGAGATCCCTATCTTGTTGAAGAAGACCTAGATTTCACATCATAATGCTTCTGGATTCAAGTTAATGGTCTACCACCTAACTAGATATGTCCGGTAAATGCAGAAAGGATAGCAGCATTGATGTTTATTAAATTAGAGGAAATGGACGATACTGTAATAACCCTTAATTTATTTAAGAAAATAATATATGATATTATTGATGTTGGGTTGTTGATGGGTTGTTGTGTTATTGTTGTGTCGTTGATGAACTATTGATTTGTAGTTGATTTACCTGTTGTTTGGTTATTCAGTTGTTGTTGTTGATGTTGAGTTGTTGTCATTGATGTTGGGTTGTTGTTTAGTGGATTGGTTGTTGCCGAGTTGTTACAGTATTATTGTCTGGTTGATGTGGGGTGTTAACTCATTTAATTGCTAGTAGTTATCTCAAGCCCCAAAGTGGAAGGATTAAACAAAAATATTTCCAAAAATGCAGGACTAAAGTGGTAATTTCCATCTTCCTTTTCAGATATAGCTGGCAAACACATGAAAGTTCTAGAAAAGCCCCTGAACTTCCCGATTGTCACTGTAGCACCTGAAACTTTCCCATCTTCGTTCACCGGTCAAATGAGCTTCGATTGACCTGAAATTTGGTACCCAACTATTTCTTGACGTCCTATATGCATTGGTAGCATCCGTTTGAGCAGATTCAGCCCGAAAAATTTTAGATTTTAATTTGAAGTTTTGGCCTAAAGTTGATGAAGTTGGAAATTTCATCTCATTACAAATCAGTTAAAGCCATTATTTTTATTTTATTCCCCACTATCTCGGAGTCTTTAGACGCTAATCTTGCGTCCGATCTCCATCGGTGGAATATTTGGTGAATTTTTAGGTAAATTCCTTTATATTTTCTGATCTCCTTTTTCTATGAGCATTCTTGGTTATTTGAGACCTTTGATATATTCTATAAATTGTGGGTAACATTTTGATATAAATGGTTGGGTATGATATTGTGTTTTCCGGTGAGAATCCGGCGAGTACTACCTAAATTCTGATGATGAACAGTAACTAACCCGGAAAAATTATGAGTTATTTTTATTAAATAGAGTAAATTGTGGTG
This sequence comes from Mallotus japonicus, assembly GCA_949634005.1. Taxonomy (NCBI): domain Eukaryota; kingdom Viridiplantae; phylum Streptophyta; class Magnoliopsida; order Malpighiales; family Euphorbiaceae; genus Mallotus; species Mallotus japonicus. Next base: position 5,271 of record CATIWK010164755.1, read on the forward strand.
GTCATTTCTTGTAACTGGACCTAGATCCAATTCCTTACGGATCGTGCAATAAAAATTCTGGAATTGATATGGGGGAAATTACATATTTCCATTTATATTAGTTTGATTCATTTAAGAAATTATTTGAGCATAAAAAATTATTATTTTAGTGTTTTTAAGGCTATTTTTATCATTTCTGGATTTTTATAATTTTTTCCAAGAATTTTGAGAATTTATTTAAAGTTACTTAATTAAATAAATATTATTTATTTAGAGAATTTGGGAGCAAGAGGTGTAGAGCAAAGACAGCCGAGGACGCGTTGGCAAGCACACTCTACTTGTGAGTTGATTTTATGAAATGTTTGTTGAGAATATTTAAACTAGAATTTCCATGTAGTTATTATAGTATTTAAGTTGATAATATGAATTTATTTATGATATTATATATCTTACTACATGCATGATCATTTATTTTATTATCGTGAATAATATTTGGAAAGATACTTAGTGGAAATTATTTCATTTTGTTTTATGTATTTTAAATATTCATGATATATAATGATTTGGAGAGAATAGTAGAACATGCTACCTGGTGGGTGTCACTAGGAGTGTGTGCACACCAGTATTGATTATGAAATGGCCATTGATTGATGGATTAATTGTGAGCTCTAGTCAAGCGTTGCTCTTTGGGCAGGATTAGTGATTGTGAGCCTTGGTTAAGCTTGCTCTCTGAGCAGGATTATTGATTGTGAGCCCTGGTTGAGTGAGACTCTCTGGGCAGGTTTATGATTGAGCCCTGGTTGAGTAAGACTCTTTAGGCAGGTATATGTTATTGGTTGGACCTTGGTCGAGCTTGCTCTCTAGGCTCCAGTAAATATTTAGTGTAAGAGACCGACTGTGGCTAGACCCTGGTTGAGTTGCTCTCTGGGACCGGCAGTCACTTGGATTAAAGAGAGCCGAAAGACTAGTACAATTGAGGTTTAGGGTTATACCATGTTTTCCACCAAAGGTTTTCATTTGTATGATTTCGTATTTAAATGATTTATGAATTTTGGAAAGGATTTTATAGAAATATAATTCGAGTAAAAGTAAAGGATTTTAAATATTTATTTTATTTTAAAAAGTTTTAATAATTGTTTTAAAACCAACATGCATTTTATAAAATTGATTCACTCAGTGAGGTCTGATTCCCCTCAATTTATTTTTTTCAAGATCTCACAGTTAGTATGATATCGGTCGCAGTCTGTGTTGGATTTCTTTTTCTCCGGCTATCTTGTGTAGGTCTATTTAATATATGTATTGTGTATTAAATTGTAGAACACTGCAATAGTGAACTATTTTGTATAACTTATTGTGGATTTTATCATGTTGGAGAAATATGTATTTGTGGTGGATTATTGGCGTATTTATGGAGTATTATTGCTTGGAAAATATTTTGGAAGTGTTATTTATATTTCCACAGGTTTTGGTTTTGTTCAAGTACAGAGGAAACTCTGACGGATTTTCTTAAAATTTAAAAGTTGATAAAATTTTATTGTGAAATTTTTCTTAAGGCTTACTACGGGTTTTGGAAGTTACACGCTTTCTCATTCCCTAGTGCCAATCACATGCCCTTTGGGTTCGGGTCGTGACAGATGCCCTTTACATCGGTGAAGATTTTGATCACTTCTTGAGAATCAAAGGAAGGGCTAATCTAAACAAACCTCTCCCTCTCGGTTTCAAGAGCAAAATAGCTGCCACTAATAAGTGGATAATGGTGCAATATGAAAGATTGCCAATCATCTGCCAACTTTGTAGTTTTTTTTTTCATTTCACCAGAATTTGTAACAGGTTCACAACTCAAGAGGAAATTACCTTCCAAGTGAATAATTGTCTTGACTATGGCCCCTGTATTCATGCGAATCCAAGGAAAACTAGTCCTTTTCGAGTGAGCCAAGGTCCTCCACCAAAACTGAACCCAGTGGAGATCTCATAAAAATTTGACAGGTCGTCTCTGCAGACCTCTTCAATGACGGAGCATGTTTCTTATAGCCAGAAGCATGGCATCGACAAGTAGATATTTGGGGATTATCAACTTTTGCTTTTGGGAAAAGCTTTCGACTGCAGCACAGAGTCATGATGCCCCTTCTACCAATAACCTAGAGTTTACTAACAATGATGTTTTTCAGAGTAAGGAAGTCTCGCCTGCTCCTGTCATAAGCTCCAGCGAAAACCAGAGCATTTGGTTCGTAAGTAGTGATAGAAGTAATGGCAGCGAAGTATGAGATTGAAAAATTTAATGGGAGAAATTTCTCACTGTGGAAATTGAAGATAAAGGCAATATTGAGAAAAGATAATTGCATGGCTGCTATCAGCGAAAGGCCGGAAGAACTCACAGATGACAATAAATGGAATGAGATGGATGAGAATCTGTTGCAGATCTTCATCTGGCATTAGCAGATAAGATACTGTCAAGTTTAGAAGAAAAGAAAATTGCAAAGGAGATTTGGGATCAACTCACTAGACTTTACGAGGCCAAGTCAATCCACAACAAAATTTTTCTTAAGAGGAAGCTTTACACTCTTTGGATGGCAAAATCTACTTCAGTGATGGAGCATATAAATACTATGAATACTTTATTTTCTTAACTCACATCGTTAGGATATAAAGTAGAGGCAAATGAACATGCTGAACTTCTACTTTAGAGTCTGTCTGATTCGTATGATCAACTCATCATCAACCTAACAAATAATGTTGTCACAAATTATCTAGTCTTCAATGAGGTTGTAGCTGCTTTCCTGGAGGAAGAAAGCAGGCGTAAAAACAAGGAAGAAAAGATGGTGAATTCTTAATAAGCAGAGGCTTTGGTGGTGATGAGAGGTAGATCAATGAAACTTGGCTCTAGTGGGAGGTAGAGACAAGGAAGATCAAGATCAAGAAGTAAGAAGAATTTTAAGTGCTACAACTGTGGCAAAAAAGGTCACTTGAAGAAGGATTGTTGGAATTTAAAAGGTTCTAATCCTCAAGAAAATGTTGCAAGTACAACAGATGATGGCATCGCACTATGCAATGAAGCAGCGACGACTGACACATACAGAAATTTTTTTTTTGATGTGTGGATTCTTGACGCAGCAGCTACCTGGCACATGACTGGTTAAAGAGATTGTTTTTCTCATTATGAACCTATCTTAGAAGGATCTGTGTTCACAGTTGATGATCATCCTTTGAAGATTGTTGGTATTAGAACCGTCAAATTGAGGATATATGATGGCACAATTTGCACTATTCAAAATATGCGGCATATGGAGGGCTCAAATAAAAATCTACTATCTGTAGGAGTGGTAGATGATTTCGGGTATAGGGTTGAAATCAAAAAAAGGATTATAAAAATAATTCGAAGCCCGCTCTTACTAATAAAGGCACAAAAGATAGTTACAAATTTGTATATGCTGATGGGAGAGACTTTGCAGGAGGCAGAACCATGTGTTACTTCAAATGGTTCAAGTGAAAAATTTGTTATGGTGTGGCACTGCAAACTTGGCCATATATCAGAACAAGGAATGAAAAATCTAGCTGAGCAAAAGTTACTTACCGGTCTTACAAAGGTATCCTTACTATTTTGTGAGCATTGTGTTACAAGTAAGCAACATTATGTTACAAGTAAGCAGCACCGTGTGAAGTTTAACACATCTAATTCTAGAAGCAAAATTATTCTAGAATTGGTTCACTCTGATGTATGGCAAGCACCAGTACTATCTCTAGGAGGAGCAAAGTACTTTGTATCCTTTATTGATGACTACTCTAGGAGGTGTTGGGTGTATCCTATCAAGAGGAAAATCTTATATGTTTGAAGTCTTCAAAGTATTCAAAGCGCAGGTGGAACTTGAATCTAGAAATAAGATCAAGTGTTTGAGGACAGATAATGGAGCAAAATATACCAGTGAAGAATTTAACAAATTCTACAAGCAGGAAGGCATCAAAAGGTAGTTCACTATAGCAATGTTGGGAGTTGCTTGTCTAGCAAAGTCATTTTTGAGAAGAAGCAGTCAACACTGTCTGTTATATAAGAAATAGGTTACCATCAACTGCAATTGAGTTGAAGACACCTATAGAGGTGTGGACTGGTAAGCCTGTTGATTATTCAAACCTCCATATATTTGGAAGCCCTGCATACGTGATGTATAATACCCAAGAAACTAAAAAGCTAGATCGAAAATCCAGAAAATGCATATTCTTGAGATATGCAGAAGGAATTAAGGGGTATCGCTTATGGGATCCCATTACCTATAAGGTCATCATTAGTAGAGATGTGATGTTTATAGAAGATAAGCTACAAGAAAAATGTGACAGTAGCACATCAAAAGACAATTTAGAGACTACAATGATATAGGTGGAACAAAAGAATTCTTCTGAAGCAACATTAGAAAATGAAGAACGAGAACTAGTTGAGTCCGAAGAAACTAGAGTTCGACAGTCAACTGGTGGTAGAAAAGCACCAGCTTGGCATTCTGATTATATTATGGAGAGTAATGTTGCATACTGCTTTCTAACAGAGGATGGAGAGCCATCAACTCTTCAAGAAGCAATGGAGAGTCCATAACCATTTCAGTGGATGGCAGTAATACAGGAACAAATTGAAGCTCTATATAAGAATCAGACTTGGGAACTTGTGCAGTTACCATAAGGAAGAAAGCTAATTAGTAACAAATGGGTTTACCAGATCAAGCATAACAGCGATTATTAAGTGGAGAGGTATTATGCAAGATTGGTGGTATGAGGGTATGCTCAGAAAGAATGTATTGACTTTAATGAAATCTTTTCCCTTGTGGTCTGACTTATAACAGTTCAAGTGGTCCTGGTGATGTGTGCTACATTTGATTTACATTTAGAACAATTAAATGTGAAAACTGCTTTTCTTCATGGAAATTTTGAATAAGAGATTTATATGCTCTAACTAGAAGGTTTTGAACAAGGAAAAGAGAACTTGGTCTGTAGGTTGAACAAATCTCTATATGGCTTAAAACAGGCTCCGAGGTGTTGGTATAAGAGATTTGATTCCTTCATCATGAGCCTTGGATACAACAGACTTAATGCAGATCCTTGTGCATATTTCAAGAGGGCTAGTGAAAATGACTTCGTCATTTTGTTATTATATGTAGATGACATGTTGGTAGTAGGCCCCAACAAAGATCATATTAAAGAATTAAAAGCACAGTTGGCTAGGGAATCTGAGATGAAGGACTTGGGACTGGCAAACAAGATTCTAGGGATGCAAATTCATTGAGACAAAATAATAGGAAGATTTGGCTACTCTAGAAAAAACTACTTGAAGAAAGTCTTGCAGCGATTCAACGTGCAAGATTGTAAGTCAATTTCGGCCTTACTTCCTACTAATTTCAAGTTATCCTCCAATATAAGTCCTAGTAGTGAAGTAGAGAGGATGGAAATGTCTCGAGTACCATATGCATTAGCAGTGGGAAGGTTGATGTTCGCTATGATATATACAAGACCAGACATTGCACATGTAGTGGGAGTGGTTAGACGGTACATGGCAAATCTTGGTAGAGAACATTGTAATATTGTAAAAAGGATCCTAAGATATATCAAAGGAACCTCAGATGTTGCATTATGTTATAGAGGACTAGACTTTATTGTTAGAGGATATGTCGACTCAGATTATGTAAGTGATTTGGATAAAAGCAAATCCACAATGGGTTATGTGTTTATACTTATTGGCAGTGCTTTAAGTTGGGTATCAAAATTGCAATCAGTCTATCGCAGAATATATGGCAGCTACACAAGCCAGTAAAGAAGCAGTTTCGTTGAAGATGGTAGTAGAAGAACTCGGGCATAAATAAGAGAAAGTTTCTTTATTTAGTGACAGTCAGAGTGCCTTGCATCTCGCAAGAAATCCAGCCTTTCATTCAAAGTCAAAACACATTCAAGTTCAGTATCACTTTATTCAAGAGAAAGTGGAAGAAGGAATTGTCGATTTGCAGAAAATTCATACCAAAGACAACCTATCACATTTCTTGACAAAGGCTATCAACAGTGACAAGTTTATTTGGTGTCGATTCTCATGCGACTTGACGGAAACATAAGCAACATGAAAAGGCAAGATAGAAAGAATGGTGTGAAGATGTGATTGATTCTCAATCAAATCTCCAAGTGGGAGATTATTAAACAAAGTCAAAATTTGCTGCAAACTTTCGAAAAAAAAAATGTAAAAATTTACTGCACCGAATTGAAAAATTCGGTGCAGTAAAGATTGAAAACTTGCTAACTTGATAAATTTCTAAAGTTGGAAAAATAGCCATCTTTCATGGCTATATAAAGCCATCCTCATTTGCAAGAATATATATAAGCAAATGCAATCAAAACACAAACACAAACATAAGTAGTGATTGTGAGTGAGTGATCGGCATTGTGAGAAAATGAGTTGGTGAATTGAGTATTTAGAGAGTGATCTCCTTGTGAGGAAAAATATAGAGAGTGAGTTTTCTCCTATTTTATAGAGAGAATTTTATTGTATTCTCCTTAGGATATAGAGAGAAATGTTTTGTAACTCATATTATTTTTCATTGTAAAATTCTTCTAGTCTTACCTGTGGTTTTTCCCAATTTGTTTGGGATTTTCCACATTAAAATCTGTATGTTTTATATTTTTCTTCAATTTTATTATTTCAATTATTTTAACTGTAATTTGCTCTATTTCATTCACAGTTCGATCCTTTACGACAGTACTGTTGTTCAAAGACTATGACCAAGAATACTGTTTATCGATCTCTCTCTCTTCTATACATATGTATTGTTAAATAAGAAATTCATGTGAAAGGGAAGGGGTATTGTTTGTTTTTTGAAGGCAAAACCGTACTTTTGGTCCCTCAACTATTCGACTTTTTTTCATTAAGTCTTCCTCTTTCAATTTGGGATTATGTTGTCCCTAAGCTTTTATTTTGGACAACATTAAGGACAAATTAAACAGACTCATTAAATTGAAAATAGTTGCTGTTAACTATAGGACAACTAAGCATTTTTTAAAAATAAGAGTGCCACGTCTACACCTCTCCATGCCATGTTTTGAAGTGAGTATGGTGATGTCCTCTATATAAATTATTGACATAGAGAAAGGGTATATACAAACACAGCAGCTGAAAACCCTAGACACAAATTTCTATTCTTAAAGCTGCAAATATTTGGGGGTTGAAACAATTTTAGGGGAAATGGCGAATGTGACCGAAGGATATGAAGAGCCTTATGAAGACGAAAATATTGTTCAACATAAAATCAAGTGTCGTTGTGGCCATGCTGGTCGAATGATGGTTTCCTGGACTGAGAGGAATCCAGGAAGATGCTTTTTTCGATGTGGAAATCCTAATCCGGTAAGAATTTATTTTAAAGAATTTTAAGTTATTTAGTGTACAATAATAGTATAATGCATGTAAAGAACGAAGCTCAATGGGTTAGCGACTGTTGTTAGGGTGTAATTTTTTATGCTCTTTGGTTAAAGTACAGAGTTTTTGATAGGAATGTAGGTATGTAAATTGA
>CATIWK010164842.1:0-11916 GCA_949634005.1 Mallotus japonicus
AGATTTGATGCTTATACTTCTAAACATGATGTATATCTAATATTTTAGTTTGTGTATGCAGTACCATTTAATTTAGCAATGATCAAATGGTGATCAATGCCTCTTTTCTAATATCCCATACCACTTAGTGTAAATAAAAAAGAAAAAGTACAAGAAAAGGATGGGTGGCACAACTCTAATTTTTTCATTTTTAAATCTTTAACATACTGTGTCTTATGGAAGCTTTGTATGCACTGATTGAAATGGTACAGCTAGTTTTTTCTTAGATACATGAAACATAGGTAGGATAGAAAAATTAATGGTCTTTTCCTGTGTAGTGCTGAACCACGAAATTCACATGCTTTGAAGGAAAAATTTTGCAATAATTTTCTGCTTCTTCATGACTAATGCTTATCAACAGCTTTTTATTTTTTTAAAAAAAAGAAAGTTGATTCAGGCTTTTGTGTTTTTGAGGCATGTAAACTTTAAAGAGAGAACCTTTGAAGAAAAATTCACTAGAGTTTCTAGATTTTTTTTTATCTATGTTGTTTGATATTATTTAAAAATTATTTTATTTTTTGTTATTACATGTAGTTCATGATTGAAGATCATTGATTTATTTTTTATCCTTGGATTTTTGTTGCAGGTGTCCATTCAATCAGTTGAACAATTATTGGAAGAAGACATAGATCATTTGAAATTATTATTATTTGTAGTTTTTTCGTTATAGATATAATAGTGAATTTAATTTATTTGTAAGGGTTTTTTTTTAAACAATGTATTGGTTATTTTGCAATAAATGTGTGCTTTATAGATATATTATATGTTTTCTTTTAGCTTTTTTAAATTTATTATTATAAAATTAAAAAATTAAATATCATAAAATCCATTGGTAATAAAAGATTTAACAACAATATTTTTTTTTAATTTTATTACCAAATAGCAACGGATTTTGGTAATCCATCGCTAATCTAGCGACGGATTTTGGAAATCCGTCGCTAGATTAGAGACGGAAATTTAAAATCCGTCGCTAGATTAGAGACGGAAATTTAAAATCCGTCGCTAATCTAGCGACGGATTTTTCAGAATCCGACGCTAAAATATAGCGACGAGCGTTTTGGCGACGGATGAAAATCCGTCGCTTCCGTCGCTAAAATGTCTATTTCTTGTAGTGATTTATTTTAATTCTAAAAGCGGACCTAGATTTACAAATTATGAAAATGCTTTAATTAATGAGCTGAATTCTAAATTGATTTTATTAACTAAAAATGGGCCTATGTCTAATTAGCTAGGTGGGCTTAAATTATTTCTAACCTAAAATCTAAGTTAATTATGAACCTAAAATCAAATTAATTAATCTTAAAAAAACTTAATTATTAAGAGTGAAACTAATAATTAACCTAAAAAACCCTAATTATGAGCTTAAATGCAAAAAAAACAATAAAACATAAACTCAAACATAAAAATAGATCTAAAATAAATAAAACAACATAAAAAACATAAAGAACATAAACATTCAAACAAAAATAGACCAAAATCCTAAAAAAACATAAAAGCAAAATTATTTCTAAACCTACTTAATTTTCATGTATCCTAGATTAATCTAAAGCCATCACTCGTTTTATTAACTTTTACCAAATAAACCTAATTTACTAATTAATTAATTAAACAAAACTACACTTCCACACATAATTTTTATTAATATCCCACTATTGGGGCTATCACAAGGATCTAAAAAACAATAATAAAAATAAACAATGATAAAACAATAAAATATAGAAAATAAAACAAAGAAAATAACAAGAAAATCCCTAAAACTAATCAATCAAAGATTCATCCTTGATTCTGTGAAGTTCATGTTTTGTAGATTTAGGTTACTCCCTCCATTGAAATATACACAAAAAATCAACAAAGAAACGATTAGTATATAAATAAATCAACGTAAAAAGAAAGAAGAAGAAAAAAAAAGAAGAAACATAAATAAAATAAAAATTAATCAGACAAAGCAAGAAACGAAAACACTGATGCAGTATTGATGGCTCCTCAGAGTATAGGTGATTTGCATCGTTTTGCTACTGAAATTTGTCTGGAATGTTGAACTTTGATTATCTCCTTGAAGACGATTGTGTTTCTTAAGATCAGTTAAAGAACTCTTGTGCCTGTGTGTGCTAAGTTCTTTCGCAAAAGACTTTTTAGAAGAAGAAGAGAAAAGCTTGTGATTTTGTTTCACAGCCGAGCCCCTTTCTTCAAGAAAATCCTCCCTCTTCTTTTTTGGATCCCCCCTCATTAAGAAAACTCAGCGTTGGTTTTTATAGAGAACTTTCAAAAAAAACCTAGCAGAGTTACGTTATAACTCTGTTGCATCAGGAGAGATTGAGTTCCTCCCGTGAAGGACTCTTTCTCTCTGCTAATCAGCAGTTAACTGAAAATTAACCACTTAAATACATCAATATCTCATCACTGAACCAATCAGAATCGAGATACTGAGTTTTACATGCATTAAAACACTGGAAAAAAATAAAAAAAGACGAGTTTTAGTCCCGACCGAAGTCCAGATTGCCGATCGGCAATCTGGAATTCCGATCAGAATTCTAGATTTTCGATTGGAAATCCATTATTCCGATTTTTAAATTTTTTTTAACATTTAATTACAAAAAGGTCCCTCTAAAAACCAAAACCTTTCAATTGAGTCCTTAAAAGTACTTTAAAAACACAATCAAGCCTCTTTGAGATTTCGAACTCAAACATCCCGAGACTCATTTTTAATTTTCTCATCATCGGAGTTCTCTGTCGCATCAATGCTCGGCTATCCTGAAATTGGGTGTCTACAGCCACCATGCAAGCCTCTCGGGAAGCCTTCTGATTGCCCCTTATACACAATTCTCCCCTACTAGTGGGGATTTTCATGGTAAGGTATTTGATGCATGTGTAGGCCCCTATATTGTAGAGGAAGGGTCTGCCCAGTATTGTATTATAGGCAAAAGGGATATCTACTATCATAAAGGTGACTGGGAATTCCTCGTACCGTACCCCATCTCCCAATTGGACTGTTAGCCTGGCGGAACCCTGCACTAGCACCGACCTTCCTCCCAAGCCCACTAGCGGAGTGGAAACTCTCTTCAATTCGGTGGGTGAGCCGCATAACGCCTTGAACACGCTCAAGGTTATTAGGTTTACTGCACTTCCATCATCTACTAACATACGCCTTAGGAGTGTGCTCCTGATTCTGCCATCTAGCACCAATGCATCTTCGTACAGTCCATCTAGCCAATCCCTATCTCAAGGTGAGAAGGTGACATGCTGATCAATCTTGAGGATCCCGGATACTGAGTACACTCCTCTTCTCCTCTTCCTGTCGAACCCTGTTTCTCTTGAGAAACCCCCAAGGATCATATTAATTACTATTGCAGGCTCCTCCCTCTCCCTTTTTTGCTCTCTATCTCTTCCCCTATCTTCATTTTCTCCCCTCGGGCGATATCTTCCATCACCACCTGATCCGTTGATGAACCTCTGCAAATGGCCGATACGAATCAGCCTTTGAATCTCTTCCGTAAGTTGTACGTATTCCTCCATATTATGGCCCGTACCTCTGTGGAACTTGCAATACTTATCTCTGTTTCTAGGAGATTTAGAATCAATTTTTCTTAACCAATTGACTCTTTCTCCGGTCTGCTTTATCCACATCAGAATACCCTGTCTCGAGGTGTTGAGAGGTGTATACTGACGTTGCGGATAAGGGTTTGTGTGGAATGTATATTGTCTGGAATTCATGTCAACCCTCCTCTCATCTCCCTCTCTCCTGCGAGGTCCGAACTCGTACTCTCTTGCTATTCTTTGATTAAACGACCCATCCTCCTTTTGTCATCCCTCAGGTAGAAGGGTCGTGGGCTTACGCCTGTCTGGTTTATTTCCATCTGCAACTGTGGACTCTTCGAGCCGGATATGCTGGGATGCCCACACCATCAACTCGGGGAAAGTAGATGGTGGTAGCAAGGTCAGAGAGTCGTAGAGAGGTTTGCAGGTGGTACCCACTGTCAGGGCCTTAATTGCGATAATGACATCCAAATCATCCATTTGAACTGCCTCCTTGTTGAACCTTTCAACGAAGTCCCTCAGTGACTCTATTTTCTTTTGTGACAATTTCTGGAGATCCGCTGAGACTCGTCTGAGAGGAATGCATATGACGAACCGAGCTGTGAAAGCTTGGGAGAGCTGGGCGAAGCTGGTGATGGAACCGCTATCTAGCCTTTGGTACCATTCCTGGGCCACACCTTTCAAGGTGGTAGGGAATACCTTACAGAGGACTGAGTCTTTGGTAGACTGCAAATGGATGGTGGTTCTGTAGGTGTTGACATGACTAACTGGATTTGTCGATCTGTCGTAGGATCTTAAAGGGGGCATTTTGAATTTATCAAGGAATAGATCATTGATGATCGTATTCTAAAGGGGAGAGGTGTCCCTTAGGTTGAACCCTCTGCCTTCTTCACCCAGTTTCATGCTCCTGACTACCTTTTGGATGGTTTGAAGTAGTTGCTCTTGATCCATATAAGCCCCCACGCTTCCCATTAATGCCGGGGGATTTTCTTCACTCAGGGCAGCCTTCTCCTTGCCCTTGGCCTTTCATGCACTTTGGGCCTGTGCATCATTCTCCTCCTCGGCTCGTTTGGCTGCTTCTTCTTTTGCTTTGGTTTGTTCTTGGAGCATTGTGTCATTGGCTACTTCCTTTCCCCCAGCTCCGCCTTCCTTTACTCCACCCTGGGTCTATTTTCTCGTCATGTTTTCTGCCAGGTTCTCAACAATAGCTGTGAGTTTTTAAAGTATAGCCATAATAGTAGCTGTCTCCAGGTTTGATGTATAGGTAGGGGTTGGTGGTGGAATGTGTTGATTGTGAGATGACGTTCCAATAGCATTTGTAGCCAGAGTAGGGTCGGGGTTCAATAGAGTTGAGAGGTTGGTTAGTGGTGCATCAAGAGACCTTGGTCTTAAAAGGGTTAGGGTTGGTGTTTCTTGTCCTGAGGTCTCTCTATTTTTCTCCATCATGATCGTCATAGTTCCACGTTCACCTCACCAATTGATACGCTCAGTCTGTTTCCAGGCTGCAAGATACCTGCAAAACAGAAGCCGATGAAGAAGCTTTATTGGGCGGGGTCCCAGCAAACCCTCTCCGACGGTCAAGTCAGGCAAGAGAGAAGATGGAGAAACTTTAGAAAGGTTCAGGGTTTGGGTTTTTGGTGTGTTACCTCTCTTGCTACTGTGTATGGGTATATATATATCCTTACCCCGACACCATGTGTCATTCGGTGATTCATGGTGAGCTCTATTCAGGTGGTTTGCCCTATAATCTTGATTGTGTACCTCCCCTGCCAGTTGGCCTTAGTGAGCTGGCGCTGTTTGTTAAGGAACACTGCCTTTGTATCGTGGGAGGTCTGTCAGTGTGCGGGCGTTAGCAAGGTACAGGCAATTTGGGCATTGCCATGGAATCTTTACAGGCGTGCTGAGATGATTTCTCTGTACTGTCAATGTTGACTTGTCATGTGCTTGTTAGTTGCTGGCTCATATTTGTTAGCTGTCATTATCATTCTCTAACGGTTTTCATCTGGTGTTGATGCAAGTGCCTTGGAGGTGAAGAATGGCGAGGAAGAAGAAGAACAATATCTGCTTATAGGGCCTTGGCTGGGCTCCGTTTTCCTAGGCCGAATCCATGCTTTGGTATCACTTAGTGAGTGGAAACCCGTAAAGGTTATTCCTACTAAAACTTGATGGATCCAAACCTTGTATTTAGGTGCTGGTAGGAATTATTCCAGATAACTTGTTGGACAAGTTCAAATGGGACAAAAATGTCAAGCTTGACATGGGGGAATTTCACCAGACAATCGGTTTTAAGAAAAGTCAAGATATTCTAGCTCCTTCATAGCACCTATATTCTCTGGAATTTTTCCACTCAAAAGATTGAGAGATAGATTTAAAGATTTCAGCCCTCCAAGACTTGTAATTTCTTCAAGAATCTCTCCAGATAACTTGTTATTTGAGAGGTCTATAATTCTACCAAACTTGAGATTGGTGCTGTATTCAATCATTCTTCCATTTCTCATGATTGATGAACTTTCTAAATATGTGAAGGAATATTAGAAGGAAACGTCATAGAAATAATCGTTGTCTAATTCAGCACCATATGTTCTGGCGAACATTGCTGTCAAGTTGCTAATACACCTGGGTATGGTACCATTGAGATTGTTGTCAGAAAAATCCAAGATTTGTAATCTATTATAGCGGTAGAGCTCTTCAAGTATGTTTCTATGGAACGTATTTCCACGAAGATTGAGAATAATCATCCAATCAATCCATGTTCCCATCCAAGAAGGAATTTCACCCCTCAATTCATTTTTGCTCAAGTAAAGTAATTCTAACATAGTACAATTTGCAATTGAAAATGGTAATTCACCTAAGAGATTGTTGTGGTGTAGGTCCAATGTAGAAATGAGACTTATAGTTCCAATGGACTTGTGAATATTGCCACTAAAATTATTGTTGCTTAATATTATGGCACGTAAAGATCCCTAATACATCCAACAATCTGGTATCTCTCCCGAAAAATGATTTTCTCCAAGGTTAAGAAATAGCATTTTCCAGGATTCATTCTCCCTATTACAGAGAAAGCTAGATATAGACCCAGAAAATGAGTTATTTGAAAGATCTAGCATTGCGGGATAGGAAGAAACATATGGGAGAGAACCCTCAAAATGATTTGAATTCAAGTCAATCTATGAGTCATAAAAATTGCCAATGGATAAATATGAAATATTTCCACTAATTTGATTATGAGATAAATTAAATTGACGGAGTCTTGAAGAAAAATTATGAAACCACACGGGAAGGGTGCCCAAAATGCCAGAGTTAGACAAGTAAAGAAATACCAAAAATTTAAGGGAACTGAGGACCAACTTACCAAGATCTCAAATATACTGTTGAAATATTTTGAAAAGGAGGAACCTAATAAGAACTAACTCTCAAAATTAGCCTGTTACCAGATGCGCGAAAGGTATTCAAATTTGTCAGGTTTGCAAAGTGAACTTTGAAAATTTCTCCCTCCAATGAATTGTTGGAAATATCTACGTATTTTAACTTTGCAAGCATCTTGAAACCTACTGGGAGACTCCCATTGAGTTTGTTATCCCCAAGATCTAGAATTATCAAGGAATTCAGCTCTCCCAAATTTTCTGGAATTGGACTAGAAATCAAATTAGCACCAAGATCTAGGAAGGCTATACTCCTAAATTTCAGTAAATGGTGCGACAAATGACCTGAGAGTTTGTTATAAGGCAAGATCAATGACCTAAGTTTGTCAGAAACACATTCTGATAAAATTTCAAGGACCTCATTTATGTCTTGGTTCAGTTTGTTGTTTGACAGATCAAGGAACCTCAAATTGCAAAGATTTTTGAACCATATTGGGATTGCTCCCTCAAGATTGTTGTATGACAACTTAATACTACTGAGAGAAGCTAAATTGCCAATGGCAGTTGGAATTCCTCCTTCAAGACTGTTACCTGCCACGTAAAGTTTTTCGAGGAAAGTCAAATTTCCAATGGCACTTGGAATTTCTCCTTCAAGCCTGTTATATGCCAGGTTAAGGCTTTTGAGGAAAGTCAAATCTTCAGTGGCACTTGGAATTTCTCCTTCAAGCCTGTTACCTGCCAGGTTAAGGCTTTTGAGGAAAGTCAAATCTCCAGTGGCACTTGGAATTTCTCCTTCAAGGATGTTACCTGCCAGGTTAAGGCTTTTAAGGAAAGTAAAACTTCCAATGGCACTTGGAATTCCTCTTATAAGTTGGCAAGATGACATGCGAAGGCTAATGAGGGAAGTTAAATTTCCAATGGAACTTGGAATTCGACATTGCAATTTATAATTAGAACTAAGGTCTAGTATCTGAAGATGGATGAAACCAGGTAACTAGTCGAATATTGAAGAATTAAGATTATAACATTCCCGGAGATGAAGTTCCCTTGGTCTGGTTAAGTTTTGAATATGATGCATAGGAAGAAAAACCTCCCTCTGAAAGATCAAGAGAAGTCAAAGTTTTAAGGTAAAAATTCCAACTGGGAACTTGAGGAAATTTGTTGTATGACAAATCAAGAGTGGCAAGGGATGAAAAGTTGACATTGAGAAGTGGTGGGAGAATTGAATCGAGCTCACAACCAGACAAATGTAATTCAACAAGAGAAGGCAAAGTGTTTAACGCATCCAACCAATCACTGGTCTTACTAAGGTTCACATAACTCAAATCAAGGAATTGTAGTGACCTAAGACTAGAAAGCCAATGTAAACTCTCAACATGCAGATAAGGCGAAGGATAATAATTCTCAAAAGGATAATAATACCCTAAACTAAGATCGAGAAATTGCAAATTTGAGAGGTTTCCAAGTTCATGAGGAATTCTTCCTTCAAATCCTGCACTAGAGAGGTTAAGGTATCTTAAACTCTTAATAGAGCCAAGGAATTTGGGGATAGGAATTCCTTTGAAATGGTTGTTACTTAAATCCAGGTACTTCAAATGCTTCAAGTTAAGCAAAGATTCACTAACCTGGCCTCCAAGCAAATACACCTCTGCATACTCTTCAACTAGATACCTCATCTCTTCATCCTCTTCGAAAGAAGAGTAATCAAGAGCAGTCGCCGGGGAATAATACTCTTCCCAAGAAAGCATTCTCAGATGTAATTAGGTGACATGCTATGATGCACGGAAACTTCTCCGAATAGGCGTTTTTGCGTTTCGGAAACGTTTCCGTTTCGGAAACTTCAAGAAACTCCTCGGAAACGTTTTGGGGTTGTTTCTGCAAATATGAAAAATTAGGAAACACGTTTCCAAATTGAAAAATGTACTCATATAGTATTTTCCTGAATAAGAAAAGAGATGTTTATATATAAATCTTGAAAAATTTTATCTATCCTATAAAGTAATAGTATAATTATATAAATTATTTTGTTTAGTTAAAAAAAATATAAAATGTTTATATATATTTGTATATTTTTAATATTTATTTATATACACTTATTCTTTTATTATTTACACATTTTCCCCACGTTTACGTTTCCTATATTTTACGAAATGGGGTTTCGCCGTATCCGTTTCCACATTTCCTCGTTTCCTCGTTTCCATTTCCATGCTACATAGGTGACATGGCCTGTGAAGTTATCACAAATGACTCCATACCTTCTGCAACAGTTGGCATCAGCACCACCCCAAAACGAAAGTCGGTTAGAAGGATCTTTGAGCCTTTGCTTGAACTCCAAAAGAGCTTCCTTCTCATTCTGATTACAGCCAACAGGAGCATCGATGTTTCCATGGCTGTGGGCAAAACTAATAATAGTTAGACACAATAGGAAAGGAAGTGCAACAGAAGCAGCCCTCATCGATCTCTCAATGATATATAATACACTAATTATTAAGCAAAGAGTGTAAGGGCAACTCCAACCACAACACAAATCAGCAAATTTGGTGCCAAAACTCATTCCAATCACACGCCAAAAACAGCAGCAATTTTGCTGTTTTTGAACAGTACACAACAATTTTGCTGTGTATTATTCATTACAGCAGCACTGTACAGTTTTTTTTTACATAATAGTCCTTTATTTTAACATTTGTTATATTTTAGACCAATTTCATCCTAATTATTTTATTTCATTTTACATGATATTTATTTTGTTTACTTTTTTATTAACAAAATATAAAATTAGTTTAATTTCTTATTATTTATATTTTTAAAATTTACATGATTATTTATATTAATTACATATATTGTTAATTATATTCACATTATTATAGAATAACACCGAATAAATATTATAAACATCATACAACATTACATAAATAACAAACATTAGACATAACAATTAAAATACATTAATTTTAAAAACATTACATAAATATTAAAACATTACATAAATAATAAAAATATTACATAAATATTAAAAACATTACATAAATAATAAAAACATTACATTAATATTAAAACATCACACAATTACAAAAAAAAAATACATAAATATAAAATATTTTAATAATCGGGTAGTCCAGTTCCAGATCCACCAATATTACCAAAATTTAAACTAAATTTTAGTTGCACTAACAGCAAATTTTAATAAAGATAATTAATTATTAAACTAAATTATTTTAAAATAAATATAATATTAAATTATGTAATATTTATAAATAAATATTAAACAGATTCCAATTGGATGAATATGTAAAAAGTAAAAAATATGGGTGTAATTTGTAAAGATGATAAAGAGTAAGAAAGTAATAAATAATAAGAGATATAAAAGAATATACCGAAAATATTCTTTTTAGTGTGTAAATTGATGTTATGGATTGGAGATGAAACACTGTACACACAACATTGTAACTCAGTTGTTTTGTCATGGTCTAAATCAAGATATATATTAAAAATATAATTTTGATTGGCAAAGTTATTAATATAATTATATGTACAAATGGTGTTATGATTAAAGTTAAAATAAATTAGGGTAAAGGTACAAAAACATCTTTAATGTTTATGCCCAAGAGCGGATTGGCTCTGGAATTTTTTTTGTCTCAATTAAGCACAAAAATTTAAAATTATGTCCTTTCAGACCCCTCGTTTAATAGAACCATTTAACACCGTTATATTAGTGATGATATGGCTAAAATTGGATCCCACTAAAACTTAAAATAATTTTTTTGATCCAAAAAACTTAAAATAAATTAATAACAATAAAAATAAAAATAAAAATAAATTTTATTTAATTAATAAAAAAAAATAAATTAACTCTAATCAAAACTCTAATTCTTCCCTGGAAATCAAAACCCCCAAATCAAAAACCTCTTCTTCTTTCTTCGCAAAAAATTTTCATTTCTCAGTATGAATCGGACACGGGCATCATGAGAGCCAAAGTGATCGGAGGATCGAGGGACGATGCAACGGAGTCAGTGACCCCGAAGTCGAGCACTGATGCGTGAATGGATGCCATGGTGTTTTTCTGGGTTTCTTGATTTTTCACGAAGAAGCAGGTGGTGATGTTGTTGGATTCTCCGCTAGAAGAAGAAGAAAAGTTGTTTTAATGAAAATTTCAATCTTGATTTTGGGCGATAACTTCTGTGTATTTTTTGCTTGGTGGGTTGAACAGGAATGACTGGGTGATCTAATGGAATCAAAAGGTGGGAAGAAGAAGTCTAGTAGTAGTAGTAGTAAATCCTTGTTCTACGAAGCCCCCTTGGATACAACATTGAAGACATTCGACCCGAGAAAGGGTTGGCCTTTTAAAAGCTAGAGGTCGAGAAAATGGAGAAGTGAAAACAGAGCACCCGAGAAACCAAATTGTAATGACTGGATGATGCTTAAGCAATTACATCCTGCTCTTGGTGCTCAACTATTTTTTTTTATTAAGCTCGTTTTACACAGGAAGTGTGTTTGCTTGATCCCTGAAGGAGTTTGATGTAGTTCTTGGCCTGGTACATCAACTGAAGAAAGTTGAGGAGGACAGGCGTAATAAAGGTGAATATGGGATGGAGTGAATTGGGTGTAATTGGTATTGCTGGAAGTGGTAGTTTCTTTCAGTCACAATCGCTATGTTATGGGAAAGTTGTCTATGCAGGATGAACCTTTCCTGTGAACTCGGTGTTGCAATGGCAGCCATCTCTTCTTTGAAAATGGTATCTTAGCTTATTTGTTTGCAAAGATGAGGCTTTTTAAGCATTTTTTTATGGAGACAAAACGAGGCTTTTTAAGCTTTTTCTTTTTTTTTTTGTTGGGATGCTGTTAGTCTGAATTAAGCACATATTCAATCAACAGTGCAGGCATGTCATACTAGTGAAGAACTTGCAGCACCCTACCATGAACTGGCTTAAGAATTTTTGTGAACTTGACTATGTTTATCAATTCTTGAACTTAGAACTTTACA
>CATIWK010164939.1:0-12999 GCA_949634005.1 Mallotus japonicus
AAAATAGAAAAATTAGGCCTAATCTTAGCCCCAAATATTAAGAGTAGATGGATAGTTATATAAAAATAGTGATAATAAAAATAATATATTCAAGTAAAATGACATTGGAACTTCAACATATTTATTAAACATATTCAAAGTCAAAAATTAGTGGTATTATCAATATAATTAATAAGGGTGTTATAGACATTTGTTTAATCAACTTCCATCTTAAAATAGAAAGTGGATATAATTTTGGGACATCCCTAAAAGGAAATTTTGCCAAATATTATGGGACGGAGGGAGTATTATGTTATGGATATGTAATTTTTATTTCACTTTGGTTGCTTTTGATCTGGAGTCAACTTTGAAAATGTTTGTGCAAATAACTGAGATGGAAATTTATGACTCACTTTCTCTCTGACATCCCCTCTCCATATAAACATATAGAGACTTTTATGCATATGTGCACAATTTGATTTTTTTTTTCTCTCCATCCTGATTTGTACTGTTATCTTAGAGTGTGAACAATGAACAATCTAGGGGTTGATATATTTGGACAAATAAATTGATTGGCTATATATCTTAATATCTGTTGAACATTTAGTACTGTGACTGTACATTGAACATCTTAACGTTTCTATTGTTATAAAATTCACCATCATTTGAAATTAGTAATAACCATTTAAAATTTATCGATTGCAGTCACAAGAAGTTGCTCGAGATTTTGGAGCAGTTTGCACACCAGAGTTTTTCTTATTTAAAAAGGTGCTCATAACATTTGTTTACTATTTTTATTGAGGTCCTTTAAGCATGGTACACATACCTTGACCAGGTTGAAGGGATTAGTTAGATTATTTTAGTGCATGCTGCCCCTCTTTTCCCACTGTGAATTATGTGTTCAGTTACATGAAACCATGTTAACAGAAATTACTGCCACTTCAACGTTCAACTTTACTTCATATTCTTGATGCTAAATTAATTTGGTATGTCAGGATGGTCGGAGGCCATTTGAGCTGGTGTATCATGGCCAGTTTGATGATTCTCGACCCAGTAATAATGTGCCTGTCACTGGAAGGTTGGTATTTTTGGTTTCATATTTCATATGAAGTAAATCAAATTATACACGTGTGGATGTACACATGCATGTGTGCTATGGATCAATTATAAATTTGCTTCTGCAATTTTTTCTTTAGGGACCTAAGTCTGGCAATAGATTGTGTTCTTAGTGGCCAGCCAGTCTCATCAGTTCAGAAGCGAAGGTATTCTGTATATTTGTCTTTTTCCTACATTAGATATTTTGCAGTTTTCATCTAATGTGATTAGATGCTCAAGGCCATTGTTCCCTTTTGCCAAAAGTGTTGGATGCAGCATAAAGTGGCATCCTGGAGCAGGGCTGTAACCTTCTAAGCTTAGTCTAAAGACCGTAATCTTCCAGTATTGGATTTGTTCTCAGGTGCACCATATGTTCTTGCAAGGGTCGATTTTGGTAACCATTTTGATATTTCTGACATGCGAATTTCATTTCTCAATTGTTTGTTTTCTATGTTCTAAATTAATTACTTTTTCTTAGGTCAGAAGTAATGTTACATTCACTAGTAGGGATTTTTTGAGTGCATAAGAGAATGGGATGGTTTAACATTTGTGTTTCATTTTATTTGTAAATTTATTTATTTATTTGTTTGGAGAAGAAATGTTTCATCTGGGTATGTATGTTACTATATTATTCTAAATATAATACCATTATTCTAAATTTTATAATTTCAGGCTACTATCTGCTCGGTCTTTCACAAAAGGGGAATAAATCAGAAACAAGAACATGTATTGTATGGAAATGTCATGACACATTTGGATAAGAAAATTGGAAGGCTGCAGTTGCTCTATTATTTTGGCTTTTAGGTTGCATGATGTTCTGCTGCAATAGTAGATAACGTTATAAAAGAGGATAAAAAAGTGATGCTTTTAGAGTACTTAATGTAGAAGAAACCATCAAAGTAAGAGTTCCTCTATAGATTCAAAATTGCCGTGTGCCAGCCAATAATATGTTTATAATTTAGATATGGCATGGTGTATTATTTGTTTTGAACAGATGTACCAAAATATGCTTTACGCATAAAAATACGACGTAATGCGCATTGTCGAAATGCATTGTTCATTACTCTATGCATAAAATTGCCTGGAATTTTATGTTTTGTTTCAGAAGATGGTAGGATAAGGTGGTGGTATTAAGCATTTGTATCATGCGCAGTTATGGAAATTTTAGAAAATAAAAATTGTATGTGTTTGTGTGTGCGTGTTGAATGTTTCTTTCAGGGTAGGTGCTTTAATTAGAATTTGATTAACCATGATTAAATCTATCAGGAAGGTGGTAGATTATGAAAGAAAAAGAGGGATTGATACCTCAGATGTTAAACTGGTCTCAGTTTAAATCTCCTGATTTGGTTGCTTTTAACTTTCAATCAGTGGGACCTAAATGTGAGATTAAATCTTCTGATTGGGTTGGTTTGTTCTAATTAGTTGTTGTGTCAGATTCCTGATTTTTGTTGATTTCTCATTTTATTCTTTTCTCATTCACAGGACATGTGATTTGTTTAAATGCCTCTATCATGGGTTTGAATACCTAAGGCTAAGGTTCCATAAACTTTACAGTAAATAAGGTTTTAAATAACGGTTTCGCGTATTACTGAGAGTTCAAATGCATAAATTTAAACATGTATTGGTTAAAAACTCTATTTGAATGTATAAATATCCAAAAAATCATTGAATAGAAAAATTATATATATTCAAAAAATCATTGAATAAAAAAATTTGACATGTTACTCTTCATAATTCAGCATTCACTCATAAAAAAATTATGTGTTGAATCATTAAAATTTACAATCTTTTTCTATAAAAAATATAAAAAACCTCCTGGTTTTCATAATAAATAAATATAGACTCCTAGTAAATATAAAATAGTATATTATAGCATTAATTAATTAATTTTATATAGGCTACGTGAAATTTGAAAATAAAAATATATTTCTATTAAATATAAAACTACCATATTATATCATTAATTATAACTGAAAACAATAAATATAACTACAGAAATAAGATGAAAAATTCATTTAAATACACCTTCTATATCTTTAAAAAAAAAAAAATCCTCTTTCAATGTTTTACAATCTTTTATTTTCCAAATTGCTTCTAAAAAGGTTAGTTCTAGTTCTTTTAAATTTTGTATTTATAATTTTTTATTTTTGGTGTTCTTAATTTTTATATAATATAATTTTTTCAAAAATAGATAAAGTTTAACCAAATTATGAGAAATTTAAATTCTATTTATTAAATAATTTGTATTAGGTTTGAATTCTATCCATTAAAGGATTAGTCTAATCATGGTTTACACCTCTGTGTATATATATAAACAACGCTAATATTTATTTCCTTGCTAAATTTATTTATTTATTTAGTAAATTGGTATTTTTTATAGTCAATTCTAGATTATAAATTTCAAATTATTTTGCTTTTGATTATAAATTTAATTAAGTTCTAAGATTAATAATTGATTGACTTGTAGGTATTGCTCTCTTGATGAAGATTTAGAGAGTTGATTAGTATTTGATTTTGACATTATTTCACATCAATATTTGTTATATATATATATATATATACACACACACATACTAGCAAATTATGTAGGTGTTTAATTCCAAAATAATAGGCAATTAAGCAAAGTGGCAATACCAATTTCTTCGCAATGTCACCGCTCACCATATGTATTCATTATTCAATTATTACGAAGAGAGTCATATTACTGTTTCATTATATTTTGAAATCACATATTAATCAACTTTTATAAGTGAAGAAAGAGATCTTCAAATGCTTAAAACTTGGAATTAATAGTTTTACACTTAAGGTTTTAAAGGTGAATATTAAATTAATTAGAATTATTAATTAATTATTTTAAAATATATATATATATTATTTATAGTTGTGCGAATTCATGATTAATTTATTATTTTATAATAATTTGCGAAGTTAAAAAAAAAGGATTGGGTGAAAAAAAATGCCAAATTTGAAAAAAAGAAAAGAAAAAATAAGTTGTTCCCTAATCCCTGTTATGTTAAATAACCCGTAGAATAGACTACCGATATTTAAAACCATGCATACCCTGATATTCACGCCTTGATCTTTTCACAGTAAAAAATTAGTCTAATCTAGCAGCTCATCATGATAATGGATTTATGTCATGTACTGCATTTTTTTTATTCCTGTTTCCATGCAGCTGGAGTATGTTGATGGGCAGTATTCTATTTCCTGATTTTTTTTTGAAGTTTTTTTATACCATTCAGAATTTTGTGTAGTGTTCTTCAGTTGCATCTGAACAAGTTCTTCATGAAGTGTCGGTAACAATTATAGCCAAGGAACCTGCCATAAGGGGGAAAAAAATAAGAAAAAGAAACGAAAACAGCAGGTGGTTCATGACAATATTTTAGATAATGGAAACAAAAGGTTGAGAGGCAGAGGCCAACTTTTGTACGGTTTCTGAAGTTCAATTATAGACATGCATTTTGATGATTGAATGAGTATTATTCTAGTACCATTCAAACTGTACTGTCTTCAGCAATTTATACTGCAGTTTAGGGACCATGATCCTTTAAAAGTGTTTTTGCCATGAGAAGAGTATAATCCATGACATCCTTTTAAAAGAGTATAATCGATGATCTTTTAGTGCCATGAGAAGAGCTTCTGCCATTTGATTCAACGTTCGACAATAATTTTATAATTTTCATTTTATTAAAACTATTGAATTAATATATGTGAATTAATGAATTTTATTTATATTTTAATATAATCAAACAAAATATATACTAATTTGCAGTTAAGTTCATCGTGCGGATATACATGACAAGTTACAATTAGCGGCTGAGGTGTGGATTTCTAGTATATTACTGATGACTTGTACACTAATGGTTGCTTGGTTTCTTGGCCATTAGAGATTGATGATGGAGTTCTTAAACTATCTGTGGGCCTGTGATGGTTTGGTATCACATGACTAGAAGCAATGTATCCTTTCAAGAACATGGGGCATGAGATTTCTTTATCTTTACTAATATTGATGTTGGGTGGTCTTACAGGTGGAAATGGTGGTCCTTCTGCATCTCCATAATTTTCATGATTTATTTCGGCTTATGCCAAACCAAAAAATATTGTCATCACCAGTACTTTTCATTTGCCAGACAGCCATTAGGCTCGAAACCTAAAAGTCCTTTTCTTTTGGTCCCCAACTTGATAACTGCGTTTGATGACAGACCCTTTTGATTTTATATGTTTGTAGTGTAGTACTTTTACAATAATTGTTCACTTTTCTGTTGATGGAATCAGATTGCTGGATTGCTAAAATGACTGTTTGTGGACATTTTTAGTCTCTTACAAACATGCTTTTGCGATAGCATCTTGGTCTAGGTGGGATGTAATGATACAACAGGATTCTTGCAGCAAGTGCTGCTGTGCCGGGATCGACCCTTGACCTTTTTATGTCTTGAAGTGAGTCTTGGCTACTCAACCTCGGCAATCTTAGCAGTTCTCAATGCTCTGACTTGTAGAAAAAGCGAATAAAGAATTCATGTGTATTAGACTGTCATTTTCTTTCATTTTAAAACTACAGTTTTTATTCACTTTGGCAGAACTGGCACGTAAAAAATATATGCATTCTGCACTTTAATCTGCTTTGAAGAGAAGTTACAATGAGATGTGAAGAACAAATCCCTGAACTGAATGAAACCAAACTTAAATTAGTGTAGAAGAAACAGATCCTTGAAGTCCTACTACTACAACATATACCAATCTATACAAATTATTTTGTTTCTTGAAAAATAATCAATGAACTAATGAGCAATATCTTGTGGAATTATGGATTCAGGAAGGCGATCTAATTAGAGGTTCGGATGATCTGGAGAAACTAGAAGAGTGAACTGCTGCTTTTGAATTGGAGGCTACTGCTGCTCTGTTATGGCAATGTGATTTATCAAGTTCCTCGTTTTCATGTCTTATCTCCTTAAGCATTGCTGTTACATCTTTCATTGTTGGTCGTTCCTCTGGCGAAGGGTTTACGCAGAGTAAAGCCACCCCAAGCACCTGAAGCATTTCTTGAAGCTGCGTGCCTGATCGAAGCAGTAGCTGCTGGTCTAGAATTGTTGTGAATTCTCTTCTTCGTTCTCGAAGTTCCTTGTTTACCCAAGTCACAATGTGGGCACCTTCAGGAATCCGGTTATCAGTTGGTTCTTTCCCTGTTAACACTTCTAAAAGAACTACACCATAGCTGTACACATCACTCTTCTCTGTAATTCTGAAACTGCACCCATATTCTGCAATTTGGAAACGTAGTTAGCTTTACAATTCTGGAATTTGACAATAAATATTTTTCAACTTTATATATTTCGAAAGCACTGAAGTGCTCATACTCACCTGGAGCTATGTATCCGTAAGAACCAGCGACTGTGTTAGACACCTTTGAAGATTCTGCAGAATCAATGAGCTTGGCGAGTCCAAAATCTGCAAGAAAAGCTTCAAACTGTGGTCCTACCAAGATATTATTTGCCTTGATATCACGATGTACAATCGAAGGAGTACAATCATGGTGAAGATATTCAAGGCCATGAGCTGCTCCTAATATGATATTATATCTTGCATCCCAGTCCAGGAATACCTTCTTCTCATGTAGTAATCCAGCCAAACTCCCATTGCTGATGTAGTCAAACAACAGCAATTGGGTCTTTCCATTGTTACAACATCCCAGAAGCCTAACTATATTTTTATGTCGTATCGATCCAAGTGTTCTAACTTCTGCAGAAAACCAGTCTCTCTCTGGTACTTCACCATTTTTCACTGGCCAAAGCTTTTTTACTGCAATAACCTGTCTCAATGGAGTTTCCACGCGATAAACCATTCCTGAACAACCTTTCCCAATGACGTTCGAATCTAAGAGCTTTGGCACGATATCATTGACTGAAAAGTTGAGCTTTTGAAATGGTGTGAAATCCCATTGCATATTTTCTTCATCATCCCTCTCGAATGCTGCTCGACGAATCTTGATGAATAGAAGCACTCCCACAAGCACAGCCAACAATGTCACAGTTAAACTAAGGAGAGTACACATTATGAGGTTTCGGGTGTTCTTGCCACGGTGATTTCCACTTAAAGGGCACTTGTCTCTGTTGATGCAGAGCTCTGAATTACCAGCATATGCAGTCACAGGAAGATCATGGAAGAACTTGGTATCAGGAAGGAGACCCGAGAGTTTGTTGTAGGAGACATCAAGAGAAACAAGGTTGTCAAGACTACCCAATACTACAAGTGTTCCTGTGAGTTTGTTGTGAGAGAGATCTAGATTGGCAAGTTTTGAGAGGTTTGAAAAGCTTTCTGGAATTGGACCTGTTAGAGAGTTCCTACTCAAATTCAAGAGGATGTCTAGTCCCTGCAACTGACCAATCTCATTTGGGATTGGACCAGTGAGTCTGTTGCTGCTCATATCTAACAACTGCAAATCCCTACATAGACCAAGTGACTTGGGAATCAAACCAGTAAGATGGTTTTCACTGACTATGAGCTTGTTTAAGGATGTAAGCTTTCCTAAGTTCCCAGGGATGGTGCCTGTTAAGCTGTTGATTGAAAGGTCTAAAACATTTAGACTAACAAGGAATTCAAGAGTCGATGGAATGGTACCTTGCAGCCTATTTCCATGCAAATCAACCATTTCTAGTTGAGTGCAATTTCCAATTTCTGAAGGAATTTCTCCAGTAAACAGATTATCAGAAAATTCAAGGAAGCTTAACTTACTCAAGAACCCAATTTCTTTTGGAATTTGACCGGAAAAGTTGTTTGATCCTAGTCGTAAACGGATCAAAGCGATGCAATTGCCAATATCAGATGGAAGTTCACCTGAAAGTCCATTTGATAACAGCAGCAACTGGGATAAGTTCTTCAGGTGAAAGAGAGAATGTGGAACTGACCCAGCAAGGAAGTTGTGAGAGAGATCCAATGTTTGAAGTTTTTCGCAGTTGGCTAGCTCAGAAGGTATGCTTCCATGGAGCTGGTTTTGCCAGGCAAAGAACAGCAAAAGCTCTTTTAGTTGCCCAATGGCAGCTGGAATCTCACCAGACAATCTGTTATTATCAAGTTCAAGCTGCTTCAGGCCAGAAAAATTTCCAATAAAAGGTGGAATTTCTCCTGAAAGGTAATTATAAGACAAAAGAAGTTCCTCCAATGCTACTACCTTGGCTAGGGAACCAGGAACCTCACCAGTTAAAGAATTCATGGAGAGATCAATCACTTTCAATTCTGAGCAGTTACCCAGAACATCTGGAATGTTCCCAGTCAGGTTGTTCTGCCATAACAGCAGCCTCTTGAGATTTGTTAATGAAGCCAGTTCTTCAGGAATGTTGCCTGAAAGTTGGTTTTCATACAGAAATAGTTCTTCTAAAGCTGAGCAATTACCAATTTCTGCCGGGATGTTGCCGCTGAGATTAGCTGTATAAACTGAAAGAGTCTTGAGATACTTTAGTTCTCCTAAGCTACTCGGAATCTGTCCTGAAATCCCGGTGTCTGCAAGACCCAAATACATTAGCCCTTTGCAGTTTGATATCTGCATTGGGATTTCACCATGAAATCCTTGGTTCCCGCCAGCACGAAAGATCTCCAGAGCTATCAACTGGCCTATTTCTGCAGGAATCTTCCCAGAAAGCTGGTTATCAAACAGTTCAAGCTGTCTAAGGCTTGAACAATTTCCTATCTCTCCTGGAATCTCACCGTGCAGCATATTCGAATTCAATGAAAGTGACTGCAATTCTGATAGCTTTCCAATTTCTGGAGGAATAATTCCTGATAAAGCATTGAAACTGAGGTCCAAAGTGATCAGTGAAGACAGATTCCCAATAGAAGTTGGAATTTGGCCCGTGAGATTTCCACCGGAGAGGACAAGAGTAGTGAGATGGCTAAGGGTGCAGAACTGGGTCGGGAAGCTTGTAGGAACTGTGATGTTTTTGATATTTATCTCTGAAACAAAACCATTTCTTGAACATTTCACGAACTCCCATTTGCATGGATTCTGGTGGGTTGGATCCCATGAAGCAAAAAAGTTGGCTGACATGGAAGAATTGAAGGTTGAGAGCCATGAGAGCAGAGAGTGACCTTCTTGGTTCAAAGCAGAGATAGCAGGAAAAAGAGAGATGTTGAGGAACAAGAGAAAAATAGTGATTGCATTGCTTGACATCATGAAGTTGGTACTGCTTTCTTGCCACTGTGCTACCTCATTTAATAATAGCACATTCAGCCTCCAAAAATTTCTTAAGAGTGTTTCTTTTTTATGAGATTGAGCTGCTCAAATGCCCTTGCTTTAATCTGTATTTACTCTCATAATTGACCACTTTTTGGTTTAAAGGTGATTAGGACAGATCAGGCAAGTCTTCGGTTGCAGATTAATTTACTGCATAATTAGCATTATAAAAAAAAAAAAAAAAATCTCTTCTCCAAATACAGTCGGAGATGCAAGATTTGATTCCTCCCGTCCTCAATTTAAAGAGGATGACTGCTTCTCTGTTGTACAGTCCATCGAAGTTTAGGTAATATGACATCCTATTAACAAAAAAATATATCTTTCTTTAAATTGACGTTTCTCTTAATCAGTATTTATGTCTGACAACCACAAGGTTAGTTCGTGTAATAGCTCACTTTGCTTCTTAATCTATGGTCCGATAATTAAACAAACTGAATACAAAAAATTTTTCTTTAAATCCTTACAGCAAAAAAAGAATTAGTAAAAATATAGTATTATTATATATAGCCATTTATGAAACTAAAAAGTATTTATGGCACCCATCTCTTAGTATTAATTACACGTACATTATATTATCGGCAAAATACTGATGAAAAATTATTACAGGTTTGAATTTGGTTCTATGGCACTGGATCAGGATAAGATGCTAAATGAAAAATAATGAGGAAACATGACAAACAGAAGAGTATCCTTCCTGAAAATGATGTTATTGCATTATGTAATTGTGTTTGGAAGTTTTTGCTGGGAAGCAATAGCAAAAATATCTATTAACTTGATCAAGAAATTTCTGTATTATGGATAATTTGGTAAATTATTTAGCTTAATTAATTATAGAGTCATCAAATCATTTAAGGCATTATGATTTCTTATACTTTAGGATGTTTTTAAAGATGAGTTACCACTTGACTACTTACCAACAGATGAAAATTTTTATTATTTGATTACTCAATTTTATGGATTCTTATTTTTCAGAGATAAATATTAGATAATTTTTTTTTTCAATTTTCAGTGGTTCTGATAAAATGATTGTTCATCTCCTAAGAGTTAAAATGCATTGCAATACAGATAATTGAAAAGGACAAAGCTGCACCAAATAAGAGGTGGACACCACAACCTTTATTTTTTCCTTTAATTCATAATTTTTTATTTATGGTTGGCTCTCAAAATCAATTTTGTATGAGGGAAGAAAAGGGTCCTTCTTATGAAAAAAGCACTTGAAATGGGTGGTCTTAAAAGAACTTGAAAATGAACCTTTCCTCTTATAGGCAAAACCTTTATTCCTCCCCATGCATGAACCTTCTCTTACGTTTAATAAAAAAAAAAAAAAAAGCATAAAGAAAAAGTTGCTGTTTTCTTTTAAAAAAATTCAAGAAAAAAACATTAAATGAGATTTTTATTGTAACAAGAAAATCATAAAAATTTCAAAAAAATAAAATAAACAAACCAATAACACAATTGAATTTAGGATCAAAACTCAAATCCATAGCTTTTGTTCACCTTCTTCACTAGCTTTTGTTTATAATTTCATGTTTTTCAACCTTTTCTAATTCCATTTGTATAAATATACATATTTATATTTAAAAAGACTCTTTTAAAATACTTTTTATTTACCTTTTTACATAAAAAGTACAATAATTTATTTTTCTTCCATTTTTTACAATTTTATTTTGTGCTCTACTTTATACGAAGGTACTTACAATTTGAATACTAAATAATCTATTTGAAAAATAAATACTATCTAATTAACTTTTATCAAAATTATTTAACATCATAATAGATGTATTGATTTTGAGATATGGAGAGAGATTTTGTATGTAAAAACTTGCTATATGCTTAGTATTTACTAATAGGAAACATTGTATGTATTCCAAGAATGCATGTGGTTTGTGTAGCAATACTTTAATTAGATAGTCAATTTATGTCAAAGTCTCATTCATTAGAGTTGCTATTGAGGTGTGCAAGTTGAACTTGATCAATCTAATTATTGATTGTCCCATCGTAATCGTAATTATGTGATTCTAGAGAAATTATTTGTTGCATAATGTGATTAAGAATAGAATGATATGAAATTATCATCACATCATTACTTACCAAAATTTTATTTTCAGTTTTTATATGTTTGTTATGTATGAAATGTTCTTGCGTATACAATTTAAGTTTGTTTATATAATAATAAATGAGAATTTTATTTTTTTATTTTTATAATAAAATTATTTTTGTGTCAACGTAGACATTAATTACAATTATATTAGGGAAAAGGTACATCTAAGCCCTTAATATTTACCACGTAGAGCGGATAAGCCCTTAATATTTTTTTTGGACCAAAAAAGCACAGAAATAAGTTTTTTAGGTGTTCTAAGCCCCTTGGTTTCACAGCAGTTAATTTTCTCTATTAGCTAGTGCTGACGTGGCCATTTTTTAACAAAAAAAAAAAAGAAAAAAATAAAATTAATTAATGTTGCTTTTACGTGGCAGAGGTAGTTGAATTCCCTCCTTAACGTGTCTTCACCCTAAACCATTGCTGGCCATGGTCATCGCCTCCTCTCTTCCTGCCATCTTTGTCCCTCTGCTCTGCTTCTCGCACTCCCACTCCACTCCACTCCACTCTTCTCTCTCTCGCCTTCCCTCCCAAAACTCCCTCCCATCAACACTAAAATCCAATGCACCAGCACCAACAAACAGCAGCAGCAACAGCAAGAGTATCAGTTCCAATCTGCCGCTTCTTCAAGTTTCGACCCCAAAAAAGGAGTCGCAGTTTACAAGCCTAAGTTCTACAATGTGCTAGCTAGTGATGCTGCCAATTCTTTAGCTTTTGCTCTTTAGGATGGCAAAATCCGCTGGGAAATTGATTTCC
The DNA here is from genome assembly GCA_949634005.1 of Mallotus japonicus. Lineage (NCBI taxonomy): Eukaryota > Viridiplantae > Streptophyta > Magnoliopsida > Malpighiales > Euphorbiaceae > Mallotus > Mallotus japonicus. The sequence continues at coordinate 12,153 of CATIWK010164939.1, forward strand.
TGTAACTTTCATTTCCCTTGTCTCTGTTTTGAATTTCAATTTTAATTATGTGCTTCTTTGTTGGTTTTTAGAGGGTGATTTTAGCTATTCCTCATCAAATTCATTCTTTCCTATTGCTCATCGAATTTATTGGGTTATGTGCTATTTAATCATATCAAGAGCAAATAATTCATGGGTTTGTTTTTTTTTCAAATTATTTTCTACTTCTAATGGGTCTCATCTATTTCATCCCAATTTCAATGTTCAAATTCAAAAGCAGCAACAGCAGTAGCAGTAGCTATCTTTAAAACCACCAGATGCTTCTCTTCCAGCCATGGAAGCTACACGCAATCTACCCAAAAACCCATGTGCAGTTGCTATTGTGGAGCACATCCCAAATGGCTATTCTAAGATCATCAAGGAAATTTTAGCCAGAAGATTATGGAAATGTGATTATTTTGCTGTAACATAGACTTTAGCCAATCTTTCATTAGGGCAATTTGTTACAATGGACATCGTTGAGGATGCCAACCGTTATGTTAAGTATCTCAACCAATTAGTTTTAGAGGGCCAATATATAACAGTGGAGAAGGTAATGTGATTGTGCCTTTTTGTGTTGAACTGGAGTCAGTTTTAATTGGACCTTTTTTCTTACGGTGGAGGCTTTCTGGTTATATTCAGAAGACATTGGGTCAACTATGTTGGCAGCAATCAAAGATGATCAGTTAATGAAACAGCATGATCAATGGCCGGCTTAAACAGCTTTTTAAATGCTTGTGATCAACTTAACATAGCAACTATTTTGTTCAACAACATTATGACCTCAACATTCAATTTCAACTCAACTAATCAATGGACATTACCAACA
>CATIWK010165003.1:0-12190 GCA_949634005.1 Mallotus japonicus
AATTGCTAGGTTAGATTAAACTTAGGATTGTGTGATTGTTCATCTTGTAATAGCTAAGTATCTTGCTTCCATTTAATAAGCAAGGGGTTTAGGTCCGCTAATACAACCTATTATTGATGATTCTTGAGCTAATATTCAAAGTTGGATTTGCGTTCTATCTCTATTATAGGTAGGTTTTGTATCATTTTATAACATTTAAGGTTTTGTGGTTTCATTTTACTTGCATTAAAAGTATCTAAATAGTTATATTGATAGTAAATCACGTATAAAATAATTGTATTATTGAGAGGAAGTGTTATATTAAAGTTTCATTACAAAATAATGACGATATTTGTTGATAAGGTATTAAATTGTTAAAAAATAAAACTACATACCTCTCAATGTTACGAAAAAAAACCACAAACCTTTAAGTAAAAATACATCTAACTTCATGGTATTTTTTTTGTAATTATCCCTATTACTATTATAGCGTGTATAAAACAAAAATTCTATTATAACCAAAATAAACATAACTTTGGTCAAAAAAAAAATAAATAAATAAATATAAACATAACGATGAAATGTAAACTGTGGGATAAAGTTATGAGTCAAATTTAGCCGTGTCCCTATCCACAAATACATACGAGGACTCAATAGAAGCGAACGTAACGTGAAGGCTCAGGTCTTGCCTATTCCACCCTCGGTTGGCTTGGTAGTAACACAAATGAGTCAGCCATCTATCTATGAGGCTATCGGCTATCGGCTATAACCAGAACCACTAACAATCATTCGCTCGTGCTCACTCAATGATCACTAATCTCAGTAGGAATTGAATTGAGTTGAAAGCAATAAGCTGTCTCTCTATCTGTCAGCAATGGCTCTCTGTACAAGAAATTCAAGAAACATCATTAACCATGTCAAATTAATGATGCGTCGTAGTGCTTCCTTTTCTCCGTCGACCAATGATTACAAAACTCAATCAGCAGCTCCATTAGCTCAAGATTTCAAGAACCCAAATGCTAATTTCAGTATCAAAATGTCTCGCCGCTTTGAGTCCAGCAAAGCCGACAGCTATAGTAGCGTTATCAACAACCAGGTACAACATTGGCATTTCGTGCCTATTGGGTTTCTGTAAAAGTGAATGTGCCGTTCTTTCTCTATCAATTCTGGGTACTTTCACGTCTTCAATCAGTTTAAATGAACATTAACATGAGTAAGCTAGGAAACTGGTGGAGAGCTGTTAGGATTTTTGATTTGATGTGTTAGTTCTTTGATATGTTTGGCTTAATTTTAACAAAAATACCTTAGAATGAATTACGAAGAGAAATTAAAGGATGACACTTTTAAGTTAGCTTGTTTTTCATTTGGCAGGCAGAGTGTAAATTTCATGGGTCAGAAGAAAAATATGACTATTAAGTTGCTTTGGATGATCAAGAATTTTCATTTATTGAGTTTTACTTTTCTTCTTGCTGCCTTAGAAAATGTTTGAATCTCGTTGTTAGTTAATTGTATTGCCCAAACACTTTATGTCGGGAAAAGTTTTTCATGAAATCTTTTTCTTCAAACTGGTAAAATAGCCTTAATTACTTCTACAACAACCAGGATCCCAGGACTCATTATGGCACTATAGGAGGTCATCATTGTTGACCTTAAGGAGTTAAAAAAACAACCTTACATGTGTATAGGAAGGATATAATAGTCAATGTTCAACAGTGGCGAATCTAGAAAAATTAGTTAGCGGGGGCAATTTTTATATGAAAAGAAATTATATATCTAAACTCACAAAAACATACATATATATAAAGTCTAACATTAAATACTCATGGGATTTTTTAAAAACTACAATTGTCCTCAACATGGTAAAAGTAAAGTTGTAAAAGTAAAAAACTAAGTTTTATTTTATTTAAAGTAAAAGAGCTGTAAACCTTAAAAAAACTGCAATCTAAGTTACATTTTTTTGATTTTTGATTACACACTTACATTTGTAAAAATCAAAGGAAATTCTTTAAATTTAAAGCTGGGTAACGTTTGAGTTTAAGTGGGGGTAACAAGTTAAAATAATAATAAAATTGAACTTCTATAAACCAATTACAAAAGGACAAGTGGGGGCAATTGCCCCAACTTGCCCTTAACTAGATTCGCCAGTGATGTTCGAGATGGTCATTTTAATGTTCAAAGCACTTCTTAATATTTCGATGAATTTGTGGAAAGCAAATGTAAGCTGCTCTACAAATGTAAGCAAATGTGCATTTTCTGATACTACCATTATATGGTTTGATTATTTTGTAAACATTTGACAGTATTATTTCTTGTTTTGCAGCATAGATTTCATTACATGATGGACATCGTCCTGTTAGAAAAAAAAATTGAGAAATAATTTTAATTATTAATTGATGAAATGACTTGAGGCTTACTCTGATTCCACTTTCCTTAAGGCTTTATTTATCCCCAGTATAAAATGAACAGGAGTGAACCAATTACTACAAATGTCCTCTTAAGATATGGTGAAGCCTTTGTTTGGTTGCGTATGCACAACAATATTACACCTCTTGAACACTTTGTAGATTCTATAAGACTATCAAAGTTGTTTTCTATAAATAGTAATTGTGTTATTTATTAAAGAATTGCGGTTGTAAAAGTTAGTTTATAGACAAAATGGATGCCCATTTATACATTAGTTGAAAAGGCCATCTTAATAGTATGACATTTCAAACAGGTCAATCTTTAATTTATACTTTTTCCATAGTCATGTCCATCTTATGATGAAACATTATGTTTTTTCATTAAAGTGTTTTTCTCCCCAAAAGCTACATTTACTAACAATCACAGTTTTCTGTTTATTTATTTATTTGAAAAAGTCACCAACATCCCCTACTATTTTTTTTTTCCCATAAATGTGGTATATTTGTGCGGTTATTTCCTGAAGCAACTTACCAACATCACTGCTGGCTCATCATGGGATTCCATTTGGCACAAAACAAGAAATAAATTAAATTCAGTACTAAAGATTACCATAAGCCTTTGAGTATTTAGTAATAAGTGCTGCTGGAACAGAGATATGTAACGAGGGGCCATAATGTAGAATTGATATGGTGGATTTATTTAAATATTTGTACATGCTTAAATGTTACTGATAACTAGGATTGTGGAAAAGACAGAGCAAGATTCTTTATAGGCTTCCAGAGAAATTGATTATATTGTTTATCTTCAAAACTGACCCTAGAATGTTTGTAGTTCTTGACATACCTGGATCTTTGCAGATTTTGTAGAAAAAAATGTATTCATGTTCTAAACTCTACCTCGTGATGGCAGATTTTGGATTTTCCAGGAGGAAAGGTTGCATTCACTCCTGAAATGAGGTTCTTATCTGAGTCGACTCAGGAGCGAATTCCTTGCTACCGTGTCCTTGATGACCATGGTCAGCTGATTCAGGATAGCAACTTTTCAGGAGTATGTTTCCTGCTACCTATGCTCTTTCCTTTCCCTCTCTTTGGAAAATTGTTGCTCACATTTTCTGTTCTATCACTTCTTTCCCCAAGTCTGGCAGAGATTGTTCTTACAGGCTTTCATTTGTATAGGTCAGCAGGGACATTGCTAGAAAAATGTATTGTGATATGGTGACACTTCAAACAATGGACACCATCTTCTATGAAGCACAAAGGCAAGGAAGAATTTCATTCTATGTGACTGCAATTGGAGAAGAAGCCATCAATATTGCATCAGCAGCAGCTCTCACAAATGATGATCTTGTTGTCCCTCAGGTACAAACACATGAAATGTCTACTCTATCTCTTTCTACATGCTTCTCACCTGTGCATGCTTGAGTGTGAGGTCCTTTTACATTTTTAGTTCCTTATAAATCTGAATCAGACAACATGAATTCTTTTGAACTGTTTCTACTGCATTTTTTTTATCTCCTATGTTCTTAACTTGTTAACTTTAGCATGTGTTCTGATGAACAAACCTAAAATGATATAGAGGAAATGACTTCAGTGATTGCATCAGCTGCACCTATTACTATTGATTATCTTGTTGTATGTCAGGTTACAAGTACATTTATAGATATTTCTATATGGCCACATTTCCAAGCATGAGTCCCTCTTCAATGCCATTCTCTCTCTTTTACATGTATAAATATATTTGCATGTGCATCTATATTCTTAGTTCCTGACAAAAAGCTACTTAATACTTTTGTATCTGTCTCATATGCTCACCATCCTTGACCTATAGCTGCAGCAACTGTTCTGATGAACAGCATTGAAAGAATAACTAAAATTCATTTCTTTAATATTCCATGCAGTATAGGGAGTCCGGAGTTCTGTTATGGCGTGGTTTCACTCTTCAAGAATTTGCAAATCAATGTTTTAGTAACAAAGGAGATAACTGTAAAGGGAGGCAGATGCCTGCCCACTATGGTTCCAAAAATCACAATTACTTCACTGTAGCATCAACAATTGCGTAAGATAAACAAACTTCTGTATTTGTTGTGAGAACTTTTTCTAACTTCCTCATCCTGCTGACGAACTATTTCTTATTGCTTTCCAGTTCACAGCTTCCTCATGCAGTTGGTGCTGCATATTCTCTAAAGATGGATGGCAAAAATGCATGTGTTGTCACTTATTTTGGTGATGGCGGCTCAAGTGAGGTAAGTATATTGCTATTATTTCATTTAAATAAAGAAAATCATGTGAAGACATTGTTGTCCATTCCCTTTGTAATAATTTGATTAATTGACTGTGGATCATTTTAAGCTGCCTAGATGGACATTTTTTAATTTATTTTCTCATTAACTTCTCATTTTTGGTGTACTAATTTTCTGCAGTAAAGCAAAAGTGGGAAATCTATTAGTCCCTACGAGTCTCACTTTTGATTGCTCAATTTTAATTAGATCAAATATTGTTAGGGTAATAAACCCATTAGTTCTTATGAATCTCACTTTTGCTGGCTCATTTTCTAATAGATCAAATGTTGCTAGGGAGATTTTCATGCTGCTTTAAATTTTGCGGCGGTCCTGGAGGCACCTGTTATATTTATCTGTCGAAACAATGGATGGGCAATTAGCACCCCTGTTTCAGATCAGTTTCGAAGTATTGTTTCCCCTCATGCATTCTTGGATTTTAGAATTCCAATCATATAAAGCCTTTCTAAATGTAAGTGCAATTTTCTTTTTGTCATTCTACACACTGGCAGGTGATGGCATTGTTGTGAGAGGGCAGGCTTATGGAGTACAAAGTATTCGTGTTGATGGAAACGATGCTCTTGCAATGTATAGTGCAGTTTGTGCAGCTCGTGAAATGGCAATCAATGAACACAGACCAGTTCTAGTTGAGGTAACACTAGAATGCATTTCTTTCTCCAACAACAACGAAAGAGAAGACAAGAGAGGAAAAGAAAACAGATAGACAGAAGTGTTTTTTTCTTCCCCCTTCTGGCTTTTCTTTGGTTTTACATTAGGTCTGCCTATTGCATTGATCCTTCAGTTGTATTTTTCAACCATGAGCAGGCTCTAACATACCGTGTGGGACATCACTCGACATCAGATGATTCCACAAAGTATCGTTCAGTTGATGAGATTGAACAATGGAGATTGGCACGAGATCCTGTTATGAGATTTCAGAAATGGATAGTAAGCAATGGCTGGTGGAGCAATGAGGCTGAGTCAGAACTTAGGAGCAGTACGAGGAAACAGGTAAATTGATGCATCAAAACCAAATACATTCCTCCCCTCTTTTCACACATAAATTTACCTACGATCTCCTGAAGTTAATGACAATTAGGAACTATACAAGTGTCATCTCAGTAGAGAGTGGAATTTCCTGCTCAATTTTTATCAGAAAAGATTTTTTCAATTGCACTATAGAAGTTACTAAACACTCCAGCTTACCCTAAATAAAGGGAAAGAATGAAAGGATTGTTGTATCCTTGCATCGCTATATTTCGATCATCATCTATAACAAGGATCCTTATAACTCTCGCTTTGAATAGACTGTGTTTGATATAAATGAATTTCATAAAATTTTATGGAATTCATTTGCAAATCCAAATGATGCATGTTTGGTTTAAATGAATTTTATATGGAATTCATTTGCAATTCCAAACTTTTAAATTTGTGGAATTGATTGTAACTAAATCAAATTCCATCAAAATGGTTGGGATTTCCAAATGAATTCCACACAGTTTAAGTTTATACTTTTAAATGACTAAAATACCCCTCATTGTTTTTATTTTCAAACACATCTTTATATTTAAAAGGGTATTTTTGACAAAAACTTGAATTCAAGATTTATACCAAACACAATATAGCAAAATATAGAACTCATTTGAAATGAATTCCATGAACTATTCATTTGAACCAAACACATTTTATTAATAAAAATTCATTTGGAATTCATTTGCAAATGAAATGAATTCCTTGGTGGAATTGAACCAAATAAGGTGATAAATTATTTGTGTTCGTGCATGTGAACATGAATGCTCTAATCCTTCAACCAATTGTTTATTTGTCAAATTTTAAATATAACTAATGCAGCAACAGATGTTATTTATATGGTTTTGAAAAAAGTTATTATATTGCATTTCAGAATATCTTTGCAGATACAGTCCCATTTAAACATTTTTACTCATAATTTTTTAACTTTAATAGCTATTAAATGCAATTCAAGTGGCGGAGAAAACGGAAAAACCTCCAGTTGCAGATATCTTTGGAGATGTCTATGATGTTCCCCCACCCAACCTCTGTGAGCAAGAGAAGTGGTTAAGAGAAGCCATCAAGAGACACCCACAAGACTACCCACCAGATGTTCCTTTGTAGACTTTGTTTTCTTATAAATAAGTGGGATAGGCGTCTCTTATGATAATTTGATTCAATTAACTGTTTCATTTATTTGCAACGGAAAATTCATTTGGCCCTTCATCATAAATTATAAAGTTGTGAATGCCCAAATGATCATAGAACATGTTTCTCTGGTTTTGGATGCCTCTTAGGATCATCAATTATTCCCATGGTCGCTTCCACTGGTATTGGTGCACAGATGCACAAATAAGGTTTGCAGTAGAAACTTACATTCTTGAAAGAACCAAAACCTGATTTCTGCAACCTAAATGAGGCAGCCCATATGTGATGTGGATGTGCATAGCAGAAAGCATCAGCAGCAAGAGTCGTTATTGCAAAGAAAACATGGCTGGACTGGCAAACTTTCAGTTTCAGTTATTTTTGCAGGTCTGCCACTGTTGGGGATCTACAATTCTCAGGGAGGCTTGCATATTGGTACCCAAAACGACTTCAAGGGAAGTCATTTTTCCGAGACATATAGGGAAAGAGTAGCCGCAGGTGTAAAAAATCATGCTTCATGGAATATGGATTCTCTGACTGAAAGACATCAGGGTTGTCCTAATCTCGTTTGATCATCTCAGGTTAAACAGATCCTACACGTGCCGAACGACTACAAATTGCTTGGCAAAGAGCAACTCCTGTACAAAGAATGACTCTTGAATGCTGCATTCTAGTGGCATGCTATTGTCACGTCCCAAGTGTCTGCAACAAGACTAAAAATATGCATAAATATTTTTCAAGTTACGATGCCTTACTGTTTAAATTAGAAGGATTACGAAAATTTGAAGAATTATATATATCGTTGTAGTATGCACTTTTTTTAGGGAATGCGCACTGAGTAAAGGATGGGATGTCAAATACCAGCTATTATTGTCATGAGAGGGACATCGACCACGGCACTGGAGAATTAATATCATCCCTCTTAGAATGAACATGAAAATCTTGTGTGAACTCAGAGGAGCCTCATTAGTTTGGAGTCACCACTCAACCACAGTAGGGAAATGGAAAATAAACTTCGTACAGTTAGTAAAACTTGTTTTCCTAGTAAAAAAATCTGAATTTGGGAAGCCGATTTTACTTGACTGTTTCTTGATATACATGATCTAGATTGCTTATCACATCACCCTAGTTTCGATTTTAATAATACATTTGGCATTTAATTGTTAGTTCCTTGCACAACATTAATATTTTTATTGATTGCGCTATTTTTGGCGACTGGCACATGGAATGATCAAGACGGGAAATAAAATAATCAAAGCATGAAATATAACAAATAAATCACATAAAATAGCATGTAAATCAAACAAAGCAAGAAAGAAAACGAAGCTATAAATCACACAAAGCATGCAAAGTAATCAAGCAAAGCAAAAATGAAAGAAATAAAGAAAATGAGGGAAAGTGATTAATGATTACAACGCTCATGAAATATATTCTAATAAATTCATCAAAATGAGAAACATAATAATATAAATAGGGAAAGAGATTAAGGATTACAACACTTTGAATTTTCTAGTAAATGAATTAAAATAGAAAAATAAAAGAAAATCTACAAAAGTTAGTGCACACAAGCACACATTTCATCCATTCATAATCAAGTAATGATAATTAAATATATCTATTCCCATCACTATTTATTCATACAAAGATCCACATGACAAAAGAAAATAATCAAGACATAATAACCACAACAAACAAATCATAAATTGCATTAAATATGCATGATGCCAATTAAATTGTCAAGGCAAGCACCTCAAGTGATTCCTAAAATGTTATCCAAATTGGATAATTAACCACAAGGTCATTGGTATTTCACCTAAATAATGACATGAATGACATGCAAACGAATAAACATGTAAAAACAAAGAAAAGAAATATTTTTGTTGACTATTTGTTTACAAATAAATATAAAAAGAATATTTTTTTTATCATGGCAAAATATATTATTTATACTATAAATATTAGAAATTATATTTTTAATATGAAAAAGGCATTATTTACATGCAAAATGTGATATTCTATATCTATTACAATAAAAAGTGTTCATTTTGACCATAAAGTCTCAAGGTTTATTATATTATCTTGCTAAAAAATATTAGCTTTATGATAAAAATTTCAATTTTAATATTGAAGAGTCATTCCATAGAAATAACATCATAAATGTTATAAAAATGCAACCTTTATTAGTAAATGCAAACTTTAATAAAAAGAAATAAAAACTCAAACTTTAATAAAAGCAAATATAAAAATGCAAACTTTAATAAAAAAAAAGAAGTGTAAAAATGAAAACTTTAGTAAAAAGAAGTATAAAAATGCAAACTTTAATATGTAAATGGTGATGAAAATGTCAAATAACACATATAAATGCAATATTTACACAAATAAGATGAAACAAATATATCAAACACTTCCAGCTTCATTTTCTCCAACTTCCCATTTCTCCATCAACTACTACTTCGCAAGATATTCATAAAAACCACAAAATCCAACCAATATCACAAAATAATACAAAATGATGAAATGATGAAAATGAAAAATAAAATAAAATAGAAGTTGAGTAGAGGAAGAATATATGCAAAAATGAATGGAAATGTAGTTTTTATTAAAATAGTTAACTGGGTTCTCAAAGGATTTACCCTTGAAGCATGTTTGACTTCGATGAAAATTGATTTGGATTTTTGGATCTAAAATCTAAGAAAAATAGTTTTTTGGATGTTGAGTGTTTGAGGAAAGGGGTTTCCATAAGTCGATCACCATATTCAAAGGGGTTTAAGACTTGATTAGTTCTCAAAATATGCTCAAATATTGTCCAAAATCATGGAGAAATTGCCCAAAAAAGAAAAAAACTTCACAATTGCCAAAAATCCTTAAAAAATATGTAAAATAGGCAATTTAAAGTCAGGGACCGCCACAATCCATGCCCCATGAACATGGATCTTACCCATGCATGTGGCTCCTAGAAAACCCACGTGCATGGGAAGAACCTATACATGTGGTTTTTCTTAAACCACATGCGTGGGGTCATCCTATGCATATTTTTATGGTTGTTTTGGACCGGTTTTCAAGGTTCTTTAATTTTTTTTTTTTTAGTCTTTTGGGCCCTTTAAGTTCAATTTGATGAGTTTTTCAAAGTTTCTAAAGGTAACCAGACATTCAAGTTCTACTCGAGCCCTTAAAGGTCAAACCAAACTTTGAAGGTTTCAGTTTAACACTATAGCCTTAATATTTTTAATATTCAATGTTGAATAATATTTTAATATTCATTGATGAAAGATGGCTAGAAAATCGCCTAGTGCGCTTGGTCTTACAAGGTAAGTAAGGGAGCATTAGGTGGTCACCAGTGGTGGTACTCTGAGACTCAAGTTAGTGGGAGTCCGACTCGGGAGAAAATGAGGGTTTAGGTGGAGCTGGAATTCTGTCTTACCTCTTTCTTTCTTTGCTCATACCTTTTATGGAGAATTTGGCTTGTGCACCAAGCTTGGCCAATCGATCATTCCTTAAGCTCCGTTCTGCCAAGTTAATCCTTGCAGCTTTGTTTATATCGATGGCATCACCTTCTCCTCGAATGTTAGGTCATTTATTATAGGTGACATTATCCTTGGGGATTGGTACTATTTTTCCCGCATATGTGGAGGTCAGGTCAGTTTGGTTCACCGGGTCAAACCAATATCAATCTTTAGTAAAAATTTATTATTGGTCTCTCAGTAACTGGTCTTGATATCCTTATTACCATAGTCCTCCCTAAAAATGTTTGGACATTTATGTCCAAATATAAATTATGGGTTTCAGTTGGCGATGACGTGGCGCATGCTTTTAGGTAATAGGTAGCAATTTGAATTTTGAAAAGACTTTATAGGAGAATGTGTCAGGTACGTAGGAGGGGTTGGTTGTGTGCATTCAATGGGCTTTTCCCTTTGTTCTTATAGTTGCTGTCTTTGAGTTTCTTCTCCTCCTCTTTTTTCAATTTTTTTCTCTATTTTCATATAAGCAGTTAGTTACCTTATTTGCTCGTGCCGCTCTTGCTCTCATTTTTTTTGTGTTCATCTTTTTCTGAACGATGTCTTTGAGAAGTAAGTTATCTTCTTACCTTACCTTGTTTGGCTCTCTCCTTTTCTTTTTCATTTTTTTGTGTGGTATTTTAGTGTCTCTTTATGTGTTTGGTGGTTACTTCTACATTCTTAGTTATTTCATTATTTCTGCCCGTGGTTAGGGTGTGTTTATGATTCTTGTTTACTTTATTGTGTGTTGGGTTTTTTGGTGCCTGTATTTATTTTGTTGGGTTTTTGTTTGTTTTGTGGGATTTTAGGCTTAAGTGTGATAGACGTGTCTAACGGTTTTGACGTCAATGATTTTGTGTAGTTTTATAGTGATGGGAGCTTTTTTTAGATAGTGATGAGGGCATCGGTTTGTTGTTTGGTAGTAGATCTACCTCCTCTCCTTAGAAATTTGTTGGTTCTAGGGTTGGCTTTATCGATGGCCATTCGGTTACTGATGTTGATTTTGGTGTCCTGATTGTGGAGGAGTGGTCGGATGTGTCTAATGCCCCTATGGAGGTGCCTTCTAACACCGGGGGGTAGTGTTGTGAAATATGAACCTAGTGTTGGCATCATGGGCCAGCCCCCTTTGGTCGGTGCTTTGACTTGGCAAGTGGAGTTATCTATTACTTGACACCAATTGGTCTCCCTAAGGAAGGAGTTCTTAATACCAAACGACTATAAGATGTTGCTGCTGGGAGATCATAGGGCGAAAAATATTTTGCCTGAAAATGATATAGTGGTTTATGTCGATTTTTTGTGTGGTAGTCTTCAGTTCCTACTAATTCCCTTTTTCATGAGCTTTTTGAAATTCTTTGGTCTTTCGGTCAACCAGTTGACACCTAATGGTTGGATGTTAGTTTGTAGTTTTATCAAGGCCTACTATGACCTCCACCTTAAGCTTGATCTATCAATACTCTAGCATCTGTTTCTTCTTAGCAAAAAGGAGGAGTATTACCACTTCTCCGGTCATCCAAGGACCGTGATGTTTAGTGGTCTTCCTAGGTCTTGGAGGGTTTGGAAGCCTGATATTTTATCCTTGGAAATCTTGTAGGGTGGGGGATCTTCTTAAGGCTTGGTGTAAGAAACCTAGGAAGTGTAGTAGGTCTATGGTCCTTATTGAGGATCAGGCAAAACAAAGTGGCTCTCCTTCAATTGAATTCGATGAGAGAGGAGTTTGATTGTGGTAAGCTGATAGAGAAGATGGAGGGTTAGTCCTCTTATAAAAGTGACAATAGGGGTATCCTTCTATACTCTGGGTCTCCGGTTTTAATATTCTAGGGGTAGGGCGTTCACATCTTTCATTTTGTATTTTGTGTATGACTGACTATTAGTTTTGGTTGATCTT